>JAAXOA010000094.1:0-37579 GCA_036561885.1 Salina celebensis | reverse complement strand
TAATTAGTAGTGAACTACGGTATCGGGGTGTCTCCGATGGTGGTGGAAATGGTTGTGATACTCTCATGGTTCGGGGGGGGGTACTGCTCAATGCTGAGGATGAGAGACCTCGAGGGTAACTTCACCGACAACAGCGAGATAAGACGAAGGCATCATAAAAACGGTAACCGAACGAGGTGGCTCCAAGATGGAAACTTATACCGAGCGATTCATACTGAATGAGTTACACGGAACGAGCACCTAAATAATACATCAGGCTTCACGCCCCTTTCGTCGATGTCGACGAGGATGATGATGACAAGGTGGATTGATCGTAATTAACGATCAACCCGAAATATATCCTAAAATATATAAAATGAAGGTTTTCCTACGCGAGTAGGAATACGCCAGTAATACGCCAGTAATACGCCAGCGATAATACGCTGGTGATAAACGGAGACCAAGCTCCTACGAGACTTCTCAACACACTGAATCTCTATTACCAATTTCTCTGCATTGTCATCTCACTCAACCTCGAGTGCACTTTCTAGTGGTGGAGATGACAAAGCAGATTTACCAATAAATTCTACCCACCTACAGTATGTTCTGTAGTAAAAGATATCTAGCACGCATTTGAGCATGCGAAAAACTAAGATTCAAATGCAACCGCGAGTTTCTATGATAAACTCATAAGCTTATCTTGCGATAAGGTTATGCATATTTTGTCCCGTTACAATGGATAATAATGAAGGGGATAATGTAACGCCTTAAGTGCTTGTAGTGGGGTGTAAAAAGCGTTTGAAATATGACGCATTATTTCCAATGGCCAATGCGTTCCATTCCTCGTCAGCTATTGCACTATACTTTTACTATTACTGCTGGTGCAACAGTCATCATGATCATCAACAACTAACATTGTTGAGCATGTTGAATTAATGATCATGCCTTATTACGAAAAAAACTAGACAGCACCAAAAACAAGCCAGGTTTTTTGTAATTCTGCAGGACCCTTTGTTTGTATCAAATGTCTGATGGTATTTCTCCTTAACGTCCTTCATTCTGTATCGCGATCGCCATCTTATCTTTCTTAAAATGCCTTACTTGGATATCTGGTTAAATTCGGCGGATTGTAGCTCAACAGTAATTAGGGTTCGTGTCCCATTCTTATTATTTAATGCACAATTTTTCTTCAATTACTTTCGTAGCGCTTGCACTTGACGAAAACTTATCGCTTTAAGGAGTCGTGACCATTTTATTGGTTAAATGTGCCACGTAAGTTATCATTACTTTCTCTCAAGAACACACAACCAAATTGGATTCGTTTTCACCCCGGCAGCAAAAAATGTCTTTGTTATATCACCGTGAAAAGCGCTGATTTCGCTGCTAGAAGGAGGTAACGGAGCAATACTGTATGTTGTTGATACAGTTAAGAGCAAATAAAACCTGCCAAACATACAAGTTTCTATACGCCTTCATTGGTAGCTGATTGGCCACAAAGATCTTCTTTCACTCACGGCTTCTCAAGAACATGCAAAAGCTACAATATCACTTTGGTCTTCATAACAGCCAGCTAAAATCAGATGAAGTGCTGCATTCAACATTGAATGGTGCTGATTCACACTTTTGGTGCAAAGTATGACAGCAATAAACATGGCGTAGTGTTTTTATTAGAGCTATGCTCTTTTCGCACCTGACGCTCTCCAGTATACGTAATATGTGCTAGCAAAAGGCAGTCTGCGGGAAAACCTACACGAAATATCTTCAATTTATCATCGTTATGAACAAAATAAATAATTGCAGAGAATAAAACAAAAACGATAATTATTTATCATTGGGAAGCATTAAATGGCCATCACGAAAGTGTTTGGATACCTATACATAGCGGCACGCCAGCATTTTATATGACCACCTGCTTCGGTTTATACAATTGCGAATGGATAAAATGCTGGAGATTCACATAAACTTCGTATATAATAGATCGTAACAGAAAAATATCTACTGACGTAATTCAAGTGTATCATGTTATTAAAAAAGGATTCGTCCCGCAGAATAAAATCTGTTATTGCATCGCATTCCATTTCTCTGTAAAAAAAAGTTTTCTCGTCGTGTCCTTTTGTGAAAGACACTATCTCACATTACTTTGATTATCCAGCCCTTTTTCTGGAACTATGACGTTTACGTTTTTTTTTCCTCTCGAGCTATTGTATGGTTCATCTGCCCTCGATTTTTTAATCTCTGATTGAGGGTGGATGTTTGTGTGGCTATAACTTGCATCAGTGAGCGTTAACGGGTTGTTGTTGAGGTTATGTAAGCCTGAATGCATTATTTATTGAGAAAAGGGAACAGAGCGCCAACTTACTGACATTCAAGCGCAAGACGATACCCAATACTTTTGGAACGTAAAGATGGTGTAAGAGATGATTTTGGACTGTCGATATGGTCGAACGGTTTACAATGGAACGAGAGAAAACGGCAGTCTCATATTTTGTAACCCATCCAAGCTTCAAAAACATGATATACATCTATGCGATTTTCTTTCTTGTTAAGATGTGTTTATACATACCACCATTTTATCTTTGAATGGGTGACTCCGGCCGAATTCAAATAAATTCAAACTAAATGGACGAAAATACTTCTGGAAAAGGGATCCAGACTTTTAAACAGAAACTATACAAGATTCGTCGATAAGATTCTTAGTCTTGACCGTCTTGTCTTGCTTGACCGGGTTGTATCTAAGTCTAAAACTTCTTGTCTAAGTTGCATCTAAGTCTAAGTCTTGCGGATTCTCGTGGCAAAATTCCAGTCATAATTATAAGAAAGACTGAAATATGTCACTTTTAAAACAGATTTTGAAGGATATAGGCAGATTCACTGGTACAAATATTAGACATGAAATGTTCCATTGATGGCATGGCCAGTACAATCCAATCTCTTTTCGGTTTCAAATTATGGAGTGGCAAACAAGTGTATGTTCAGTCCGCCCGACTGTTTTCACAAAAACGGTAAAGAAATGCCTCTTTTGAATTGAATTTCGGGTTTTTCGTTCCTATCAACTATTACATGGCTTTTCTTACTAGAAAGATATATGAGTGCATGCAACATACATGTTTAAAAGACAACGTTATTCCAGTGAATAGTCCTGGATAGGAGAAAAGTAATTTGTGGCATGTAACCAAAGAATGTCCAATAAGACTGATGTAAAATGGATGCGGATGATTTGAGGGTTTGACAAAAAAATTCAATTTGGTTGACTATATGTCTAGGCGTATGCCTACTTGAAATTTTCCACATACATCGCGGGTTATGTTACGTTCATCCAAAGGAATATAACTATGCTTGAAATTTGTGGTATTTCGTAATTCACGTTGTTCTTAAAAAATATTTCAAAACCCTTCCAGGACGATTTTGTCAAACACGGTAGTGACCAATTTGTCATCGGGGTTATGAGAAATTCCAGTCTAAACTGTCTTCTTTTCATAAATCCATATTCACCACTTCCCCATGAACAAGTGAAAGTTTTGTTTTCTCTTAAGCATCATGCCATCGACTTAAAAATATTTTCTTGTTACATGAAAGGTCAACCGTGAAAGCAAATGTTCTGTACTATGTAACTCTGTGTAATAATTGCTAACTGTTTGTTTTTCTTTTTTGTTTCAGGTGAGTCAGGTTGGTTCAAAACTTTTTTACATCCCTATCTTTGTAAAACGCTTAAACTATTAGAAGGAGGAGCTGAACATCCATGCAACACATTCGTCCAATGCTAACGGGCTATATGCATTTATGCCCATCATCTAAACCACCGACTGTTCAGTCAGACTAGCAAATTATGGGTTTGAAAACGCTAAAACTGCTTGCATTTCTAACAAACTTTTGTAAAAACGTGAAAATTGTATGAAGAATTCGTGCGTTGCAGAAACAAGCCAAGAAAATTTGGAGCTTGAGTGTTGACTGACAAGGCGTTGAGAGTTGGGCACACAAATGCGCTTGAACAAACTTCATCAAAAGAAATAATATATTATAACCATGAATGTGACAGTATATAACACGAGAGGTGGCATGCAGTCAGTGGTTTCACTTGATTGTAAACAAAATATTATGATATGAGGTTTATCACTGAAGCCCACAATTTCGCAACATTTTCTGTAGTCCAAACGTGATTATGAGCACCAGGAAAGTTTCCATTCAACGGAGCATACATAGAGGAAGGAGAAATACATGATCTTTCACCGGTGAAGCAATAGTTCGGCATTTTGGTTTTTGTCATTCCCTTTGCTTTCACGCCCTGAACCCCTAAATTACTTACTCCCGAGTGTGTGGTTGCTGTGTTTTTCTAAGTGATTTAGTCACACAATAATCATATATTCTACTAGCTGTCAGCATGAACCGAAACATATTTTTCTATTGTAACTCGTAATAATCCTCGATGAAATGATGATTATGATGAGAGTTATGAGCAGTGGGGACAAGGGGGTGTGCTCCTACAAGGGCAAATCGGGCTAATGTTGAAACCCGCAACTCAACCAGTTGCGCTTTGGGTTCACAAGCTACAATATGCAGCAAACAATACCGTATCATATCATGATGATGTAGCGTTTTCATGAGTGTAATTTTTGCGAAGAAACTTTATCAGCGATGAAACTTTATAGGAAACTGTGATTAAAACAGAATAATTTATATTTTGTGTATACAGGGAAAATGTTCTTGCACGCAAATTTAGATTTTAAAAAAAAATTCAACAGTGATTAAAAAATTGAAAGTTTCCGTTGTACAAAAAGCGCTCATTCCATCAAATAAAAAAATACCAGAGAGGTTACTTGTTGGCACTATCATATCATAAATTTTATACCCACATAACTACTTCCCTCACCACAATTCCTCCTCTTTTACCATCCTTTAATTACTCTGCCTTGTGTATTAAAAACGGCCTCTAACTGAGCACTGAGCATTGTGATGGAGTTACCGAAAAAAAATGAAAGCATTTTTTCAGAAAACTTTTCTCTTTTACAAACATGCATTCATTGTTTCGAAAAAAAGGTCGACAACAATAAAGTCTCAGATAAAAAAAATGTGTGACATGACGCTCGCATGTTTAGCGCTGTTCAATTTCAAGCCTACCAAGGAAAAATTTCCATGAAAATGCCGAAGTTGATAATTTAGTGTAGTGTGCCGAGTGCTGACGAAACGCATGCAGTGTGCATAAAGCTCTTTAAGTAGGAAGTCATTTGTGCGCGCACATCTATGGGAAGGATGCCTGCATTTTTTAACAACAGATGGTAATTAACGTTATAAATGCAGGAATTAAATGTGTTCACGCAATCATTTCGCTGTCTATCCTCACATACTATTTCACTGGCTGAGACTGAAGGCGATACCTATCATCACAACCGTAAGCAAAGGTCATAAAATTACACTTTAGCGATGACATGAGCATTTTCCATGCGATGTCTTTACCATTTTTGATACTTTTTTGCGCATGCACACTATCTACGCTAAACTGAGTCGGTAACGTTCTTTTTGTTCGTGTTACTGATTTTTAGCTCAAGTTATGGTTTCATACTCGCTGTGAACTGTCAGAAAATTGAGAAATTTTTGTAGTTGCTATTGTTAGTGATTTTTATAAACTTTGATAAAATACAAGAAGGAGGTCTATCATTATCTGCTGACTAAATACCAATGCAGAGAAGCGAAATGGCAAATGATAATAATAATACAATGTGATGATGATGAGTATCAAATTTTTATCGAGCGAGGCGCTGATAATTAAGTCATCTTCTCATGCATCCGTTTGCAGTCCGTGTAGACTTTTGCATGACGATTTCATACGTGAAGTTTTGATTTTTATTGGGAGCTCTAAGATATGTTCATGAATACGTCAGGACTTGATTTTAGTCAAGTTTTTGCAATTTTAGGAATCACATCACTCATCTTCCTAATAAGTTCGCCAAGGTTTTCCTTCTTTTGTAAATCCTGTAGTAATCAGTATTGATAAAAACTAATTTTTACAAAATGGACCTGCTCTTGTTACAATTGCCGCTCCATCTGCGACATCAACTGGAGTTGTTGCAAAAAGCAGTGCGACAGCAACAAACTGAGTTATTGGGGCAAAGCGATCCAGCCTCTAATTCTCGCCAGAAAGAAAAAGGATCCAGTGACTCACGAAGACAATTACTAGTAAGATGAAATAAATAATCGTGTTTAAATTCTTTTTTATCACTGACATTACCTCATATTCTGGGTGATTACCTATCATTCATTTATGGAAAGGACAGATTGTTTTGATAGATGATCAAAACGATTCGCAATTCACCCAGTAGAGGATATTCCTCCCATAAAATTTTATGATATGAGTGTATATTTAACCAAAATTCACAATCATTCAACGTCTTCAAGGTCACTACGAGAGATGGAATGTTGCATGGCTAGAATTAATTTGACTGCTAGAATAAAGAAAATTTCACTTTCTAATGAAAGAGATTGGATTTTATCCTCAGTTAATTGAACAAATATTGATTTCTTGATACACGGTTGGTGTAAAAGAGGAACCAGTATTATCAAATAAATAGACAGCCTTTGCACACCAAGAACATGTCAGTCAGTAAAAACATTCACGATTTAAGGTGAGGGTGAAAATGTATCATCATAGTAGTTAGTTTTTCATATTTTGTGAACATGAACATCAGAAGAAAAAGATGAAGAGGGAAAAAACTAGAAAAAAGGGTAAACTGGAAATGATAAGTACGTTGGTATGATTGAACGGAACGCTCATCTTTGTTAACTAGACACTCACGTAATGTACAACGTGTTGTGAAAGGGTTATTAAAGTATATTCTCTTTTAAAACATAACACTTAACAAGCCGGTTGATTTACTTCATCTTTATTCAGATGTAGTCAGTCAAAATCTGTTTAGCTTGTGATTTTAATAACACCAATCATGATCCTCACCAGCATCGTCTTGGTATGAGGTTTTCAGGATTTCAAGAATTGTAAGCACTGAGTCTGGTCATTTTATAAGTAGAATCCAATGATCTTTTTTGGAAAATGCTGATAGTGTAAAATACACTGTTATTATATAATGTGTGTTTTTCGTTAGATATTTTAACCACATTTCATGTTTCGACTTCACCTGGTGGAGAAATAAGTCTCGCCAATAACAAATCATGCATAGTTTCGGGTCATATGTATTCTAAGAAAATAGATTTGTCCTGGTTAGATACAAGTTTGTATGAAAAAACATTGTATAAAACTATTCGTTATGGTCCGATTTTGTTTAGGATTAAGTACAGTGGAAGAAGAGAAAGGCTATCATTAGATTGTCATACACCTGATTATTTATTATTCATCATTTTGCACTTTGCGTGCAAATTTTTTACCTTGTAACGACGCATAGGAAAGTAAAGTATGTTTATTTGTGTGTATAATTTTATACCGTAAAGGCGCAAACATATAGTTTCCTTTTTCGGGGGAAATAATAAGGCATCTAACTTCATGATTCCTTCATGTTACTTAAACGCTCGGAAAGTCTTAACGAGCCGAGCTGTAAGTAGAGGAGCGGGGCTTTCCACTAAATAGAGAGAAAAGGCAGTTCGGGGAGTTTAAGTGATGGTGGCAATGTTTACTTTATGTTAGCGTGATATTTCACCTTTTGCAGACAAGTAGGTACATTGTTTGGACATGAGTCATACATTCATATAGGTGAGTAGCGCACAGTGGATTTCATAAAGTACAATATTCACATACGCTGATTCTTACATAATTTTAATATTTAACTGGCCACTAATTAGAGGTGCTTAGTTTGAAAATTTACGTAGGTTTGACAAGAAGGAGACTACTTATCCATTTAGTCGTTATTTGTAATGGTTCTTCTCTAGTCAAGAAAAGAGCAACAAGGCAAACGACTGGAGGAAATAACTACAAGTTTGTGGAATTAGAAAGATGTTCATTTGCATTCATACAATCGTTTCTCCCTTTCTCTGCCTCTTCCTAATTGTAAATATCACGCAGAGTGGCTCGCTACTTCTCGGTGTTTTCTGGCTTCTCGTACATGCACCTTTGCACAGCACGTATGCAATCTGTACAACTACCAGTGCCAGTTTTTCTTGTTCCGCATGATTGGAATTGGTAAAAAAAGAGTCGTGCTGGAAGCATGAAAATAGGTAATATTCAAATATTTGGGAGTACCAGGAGAGCTAATGGAGGATCCATGAAAATAATCATAATAATAGCAATAATATAACTGCATATAAAGTTCATTATAATGACTAATGAGCCAACTGACCGAGATGAAACCAAAGTTGTCTTGGATGAAACCTAAATTTTAAACCTCTTGTAGCAAACCAGTTGGAGTTCTCCAGTGTTATCTGTCAAGTTATTTTGCTGGAAGGCTCGGGTTTATGCATGCATGAAGCTTTTACCACACACTCTTTATACACTCACATCTCGAAGTGATAATATGCTAAGGTGGTGTTGTACAAAAAAATAGATGCGAAGCCAGTTTAATACGTATCGTTTACTTGTGTCGAAAAGCAGTTTTCAAAAACTTTTATGAGCAAAGAAAAAGAAAATTGTAATGCTCTTCTTCATTTTTCTTGTTAGCATTCTATGAGCACTGAGTACTTCATGACGTCCACATTTCAACTTAAACCATTGTTGTTAGTAAAAATATACGGGTTTACCATGCAGATTCAGTATAATATGCATTAATACTGCATATTATCCATTGGCTTTTGTAAATATCTTAGAGAAGTAGTTTGCGCGTATTTTTTGATCCCTAACAGAATTATATACGCTTATGAATTTTTGCTTAGATTGCATGATCATCGTCAATATTAACAAAGCAGCATACTGATGAAGCACTGTTACTACATGACCATCTAAAGACTGTCTTTAAAAAACAGAAGTTATGAGATAAGCAAGAATAGATGTCGAGTAGTTCTTTAGCTTGCTGTGAGAATGACCAGGTGAATCATTCAAAAAGAATTTTAAACCCTTTTCCCTTAAAAGATATTTTATACTTGTATGAGATACGACAGTTCGATAGGAATCTGTCAGGTTGACACGAGCGAGTGATACTCCCTTCCCCTTGTTCAACATTTTATGGGATATAAATTTCATTGTGAAACTTTCCATTTTTTCTTCTTCTTCTTCATTCATCAGATACGGAATAAGCTCCGAATATACTATTCACGGGAATCGGACCAAAATGAAGCGGATCATCGCGTTGAAATTCCTGCACAAAAATTGAAAACAGAAAGTTTAGCTTACACTAGTAAAACTGGTGTTCAGAACAAGACGATGAATTATCACCGAACGTGAAGGTGTATCTCTCTTTATACCTTGGAAGAATGTAAGATGGTAAAAGCATCCGTGCAGATTATTTGTATCGTGGTAGGTAGGGGGCTACAAGTGTGTATGTAATGCTATTTCAGATTTTTATACTGATTTATGGTAAAACGCTGGTTTGCACGATGTGATGTATATACAATATATCCATTATTGAAAATAGCTCTGTAAATCATTAAAAAGCTAAGCATTAAAAGCTAAAGCTCTCGTCACCCACAGCTGTGTGATTTATGAGAGCGTTTGGTCTGACTGGTTTTCACTACTGGGTGACGTTTAATGGGTTTTAGTTACAAACCGTAGTATTACTATCCTCTTTAAATCTGATCCGGGCTCGTCTTTTCACGAAATTTTCTTGCAAATCGTATAACCGGATTACTTTACTTTAAAATGAGTTATTATTGAGAAAAAAATGTCACACTGAATGAACTCGGGAAGATTTTTGTATGAAACTTATTCGCCATGCAAGTGAAAGTTTTCTTCGTTTGCCCCGTGAATACAAGGATTCGGCAAGTTGTAATGATTATACGTGCATGTCTTATTACAATGACAAGTTAAGTATGCACTGCCTCTAAATAATTTTGACAAGTGAAGTTTTTAGCTTTTGATTAATGTGCATAGCTTATTTCCGCGCAACCATTGCTTACTTTTCGATGTTTAGTAATTAGTACTTCAACTGTCTGACCTTAATGGGCGCTGGTATAATTTTGACTTCATTTAACCCTACCGACTTCACGTTTAAATGAACAAAGTAATACGCTCGATATACGGCTTATTTCGTTTGTTAAGTCTGAACGTTTCCGCTAAAGCTTGATTGTGATTAAGATGGATTCGGGAGCACAAACTGTTTGAACAGATTTCCCAGCAATTTGGACATTGCAGAATGGGAAACTTGCGCAGGACATATATCACCGTACGGAGAAATCATTGAAATACATAAATTTGGAGGTATTTACCTAGTAATTAAATTGTCAGCTGCCGAAAGCAGAATACGTAAGACCTCAGCGGGCGGTTTGACTAGTATCGTTTTAAACAATACTACAGAGCGCTTGGCTGGAATTGCAAATACACTTAACATGCATATTTTGAATATTTTTGTTTCCTCAATGATTCTTATCTTGCTTGCTTAAGCACACCAAAGACGTTTGTAATAATATTTACCGAGTCAAGTGATATCATTATAGTAATAAATAAACTAGATCGGTTTACATGCAAATTTCAGAGCGAAGAGATGTTTGTACGTATTCAGGAAATAAATGAAAGTGGTCGGTTTAAAAAAAACATACAATAAGTTTGCAATGAAGGATTTCTTTTTACCGTTAACTACGCATAAACAACGTTTTCCATAGCTGGGAGGGTATCACTCTGTCAGCTACAGTGTGGATAAATTTAAGTCGATATTATTAAAGGAAAAGCTAAATGAACTTGCCTTTTTGTTGATTAGATTAGGAAGAAAGTTTCTTGAATTTTGGCACATTTAATTGCTTTTACATTCCCAAGCGGCAAACGAAACTTTACATTAAAATTCGATCTAAAATATATACAACATACTACAGAACACAAAACATAAAATATAAAAGGATGTATAGTACGCACTGTTTATTTAGGTACATGATTTGTTGGCAGTTATGTTGCTGAAACCTTATTACCTTTTATTTTATTTTTTGATCGATAACGTTTTCTTAGCCATTTGCCATATAATATTAAGTGCGTTTTTCTACTCAAATCGAGTGATAAATGAAACCCTTAATTTGGTTGACTAGAGAAGAGAATATTTCGTTTTGATTCTGTTATGGATAACAAGGTGAAAAGTAATACTGCATAAACCACACAATCCATTTCTCAAGTGAAAACATCGGTTTATGTTTCAAGTAAAGTCAAAATAAGTTATATGTTCCACTATTGAATCCTTGTTGTTTGCGGTCTATTTATTAAACGATCAGGGGAAAATCATAGCTCTCATGGAATTTTGATGAATACAGAAAAAAAAAGATCAATCTATGTAAAAATCAGTGAGCATGTTTATTTTAAATGATTTTTCATATTCAACGTTTTGTTGCGTAAAACGATGCATTTTATGATTTCAACAACTTCGTCGAGAGAAAAAATCCCATTGGATATGTTTTTAAGCAAAAAAGCTGAAAGATAAGAATAGAAGAAAGGAGCATATCAATTGGATTCGATGATGACAAAGTTACGCTGGATTTTTTTTGTTCAACCGATTAAAAAGAGAGATTTCTACGTAATATTCTGTCTACATTATTGCTGAGATCATGAGCATACAAAGAAAGGGTTGCATGCTCCAGTGGCTTTCAAAAGCCACATTACATACACACCATCCAACAGGGCACATAATGCCATGTCAGTCCTCGATCATATTTTTTTAAGTAGATCGTATAGGGATATATAGCTCTATTTTTGTATTTGACATGAGTTCACGTTTCCCTGCGAGTCCGCTTTTGTAGGTATTGATGGTCTACACGTTAAGTATTATTATCATAACTATTCACTCATTTCCCGAGTCGCTTGCTATTATGAGAGTTTGATCCGATCCGGTCTCGTGTGTCCTGGGGACAGAAAATGCAAATTTACTCCCCTTTTAGTTACTCCACTTCTTTGTATGTGTTGTTATAAGGCTTAAGCACTTGTCTAGATGTTACTTATATAGTAAATGAATGAGTTGAATATGAGCGTTTTGTCATGTAGTGGAATTGTTAGTGCAAATGAGACCGTGTGTGTGCAAACGAGGGAGAGGGTCGATGAGTGATTATGTCTCCTTTTCTATGAGCGACACTGTTTAGACATGACGCGGTTGGTCTAGATGATTTATCAGGTTTGAAATCAGTATGAATAAACTATTTGCATGCTGAACAAGAAGCACGTTTCATGTATCATGTTTTGCGATAATATGTAGATCATTATGTAACCGAAAAACACACACACTATAGAGTTACTTGGTATTTCACAAAAATGCTTGCCGACGGACTGCCTCAGTGAAACCAAGACGGAAAGTCGAAATTGTTAAGAATTTTCAATACTGCTTGCATCTGTCCTTGTTATACAATTGAAAGTGAAAGCTGGTTATAGTAAATTTCACTTCGATTTTTAAACATTATCCTGGTAGTATTACGTAAAAAAAAACATAGATTATGATGCGGGTTTTTTGTTTGTCACATTTTCGATTTTGCTCAGTATCTTTTGGATTACGAGAAAAAACAGAATGTTCAGTATTGTCAAGCTTTTACCCCTTCCCCCTTCTACTACTGCGCTGCAACGGTGAATGATTCTTATTTTCCCTTGCACTCCACGATTTGTTGCCTTGTGTCGTTTTACTGTCCTTTCTTCTCTTTTCTCTAAACTCTGTCATTCAAAGTTGTTCCATAGTTATTGTTCCTTTTATATACGTATTATACCCCCAACCAATTTCAGTTCAGGGATCATGTATTTACCTTGCGATTTTTATTTATATTTGAATAAAACTAAAAAATGAGTGTACAACATGAATACAAGCTGTAAATACGCTCATGCGACAAGGGGTTCTCACAACAAATCTTTATGTGACATCATTATCCGAAAATGGAATCCTCTCAGTATGATGTAGATTTTTTTTCATTCCATTTTCTGCATAGAACATTTTGTGGTATCACTTGTATGAATATGATCGCATGATGACGGGTAGCACGACTGGATGGATGTATCTGTTGAAACAGAAATAAAAAGGGATCTTGTTACATATATCATATGATGTTTTTCTTATTTACAAAACTGTCCTTGTTTTTTTGTGTGCACATGGGCAGGGCACAACAGTCTCTTTTTTCACAAAAGTTGACAAGTTTGCTTTCCATCATGGGATCATGATTCAAAGATGATCTACATAAATGAGGATCATAATGGCACTCTTCGGCTTGTTTTTCCAGAGTGCTCGTTCAAGTGTAACGGATCGCGTAATTTTTTATCATGTGAACAAATGTGATCTCTACAGCAGTATACTTTTTTCCAGTAACGAGTAGGGTTGAATTGAGAAAAACGTGCAAGTACACGAGTTGTACTGATAAAGACACTTTTATAGAAATTCTTTCATCTAGAAACAATTGAAAATGTCATTATTAAACTTACATAAAATCCAGTTCACAAATTCAGAGTAAGCCCAAAATAAGGAGCCAGACGCTCATTTTTCTGCTTTAAAACATTTCCAGCAATTCACGTAACCCATTTAGCCATATTGGACTCTATGTTCAATGATTATTCAAAATGTCGACATGATAAGCTCCTTGATCAAACCTGGACTGTTTGCATGAAAAATAATTTCCGTCAATGATTTTCAATGGGTATGATTGTGCTAAGACTACGGGCTCACAATCAGGTTGTATTACAGTTATTTTAGAAATGTGGAACTTGAGTCGTGCTTTGCACACCCTACCTCGGAACAGTTCCCAAAAGCACAATCTGTAAGCTTAGTTAATTGAGATTATAGAGCTGCTAACGCGTTGATAAGACCGGTCACCGGTTTGCTTTGCTTTTGTATAATCAAAAAGAGTTTACTTGTTATGTATGCGCTTCATGCAAACAAATAAGAGTTCTCCCACCTAAAATCATACTTTCTTCTGGTTTTTTCTTTCCGCTGAAATCATACGAACATAATTTAGCAAAATTGAAAATATTAGGAAAATTCATAAGGTGAAACTTGAAACAGGCAAGGCAAAAAAGAAGCTTCATTGCGTTTTTAGCTGTTTGGTCAGCGTGTGCGTGTCAAGTTCAGAAAATAATATACAAAAAGTACAGCAAGGTGAGCCATTCCGTGTCCATTTTTTTCGTTTTTGGTTTTCGGCTGAATGATATTTACATTTTGATCTACAGGAAGATGGATTGATATTTCGTGTGGAAAGAAAGGTGAGACTGAGGCTGAAAGTAGGACTGAATTGAATATTATTCCGTGAACTATTTTTTTACTTGTGTGGAAAGTAGGTAATCTTTTTTATGCGTTCAACAGGGCACACAAAGTTTTACATGAAGTTAGGCATATATAAACACACATATCCGTAGCTGTAACAAACTCAGTCTTGGCAGTAATTCTTGTTTGCTTTAGACAAAATGCTCTTATTTGCTTACACATGTGTTGCACGTTTCCCTCAACCGATAATAATACGTAAGAAAGAAGTGTGCATGACTTTCCTTACAACACATGCAAACATGCATGCAAGCATACAAGTGCGTAATAAATACACATAATTCTACTATACTTTTCCATCACCGCCACTGTTATCAAGAAGTTTTTGGCTTGCTATAATACGGTAAAACTAACTAGATCTGATTTTTTCTTCAAAATTGAAATCTGAGCGGAATAAGTTTTACATGCTAGCAAGTAATTGGATTATTGGATGTGGATGAATATAGATATTAAAGTTCGTCATCGTATACAAACTAAAATACACTGTTGTTTGTGCAGTGCACTTTGTAAATAGGTTGTGCACCTAGTGAACGTATCGTTGAGAAAGGGAAATGAGCTTACAGCTATAAGATACGGTCGGACATGGGAAATGACTTTGAATTTCTCTTATTTCATGCACAATCAAAAGAAATATTTGTTTTAAGCTGAGCTGTAGGTAGGAGAGTTGAACGCTTTGGAAATGAAGCCTTCCATGAAGCCTCTAAATTGACCTTATAAGCAATTGGCAAAGGAAAGCTTTGAAACCTAAATATAATTGTATGTATTTTCTATTTAGTTTATCTATATTGGGTTAGAAAACATAAACAAGTTATTTATCGCTTTCCTCGTACAAGATAGTACAATATATGTACATACATTACTTGCATTTTGTGTAAACTGTTTGGCAGATCTTTAGTTACCTAAAAGTTGAACATATTGAATCACAATATTGCAGTTATCCTGACAAGATGAATGTAAATTGCCAGCAATTTTCGTTTTGTACGAAGGATAAAAGATTTAGGAATTTGAAAGAAATTGTTGTTCCTAATAATCATCTTGATTACTCTTTTCATTGATGCCAGAACAGTATGTTAACGATAAGGTGGCCATGTAAAGTTGTTATATTTTGTTATGCTCAATAAACTCCCGACATGTTTTTTTCATATTCAAACCAAATACACGGCTCTTAGACAATCAACAACTCTGATAGCAATATTTGTAACGATAAGTGTACTCTTTTGTGAAATGGCAGTCAATTAGAGACAATCTTTTGTATGCATTTGCTAATTGCTCTGATAATGTCATATGACAAATCTGACTCGGGGAATATTTTTGTCATTTGATTCTCAAACTCCAGAAAAGAACTGTAAAGTATAAAAAAGGGTTTATTTTTTTGTGTTCGCATTGTTTCAATTCTTATGTATTTTATGAATAAGAAGTACAGCAATATAAGTAACATCACGAGTAATGCTATGAATTTTGTGTTCATTGAATCTTGTAAGGAACTAAGGAACACGAAGATATTGTCAATTTTGTTGCTCTACGCTTTAAATTGAGAATAATTAACTGCTACATCTGCCGTATTATGTGTTCCGATTAGAACTTGTCTGTTGTTGACGGAGGAGTTAATAACAATAGCTTTGCCTGATTGTCTTTTTTCGTGAGATAGACAATCCCGCTTATACGCATCATCTGTACCTTTTTTGTTCCTCCAGTCGATTCTTTTGTCCATACGCATCCTGCAAAATGAGAATGGGGAGTGGAGAAATTATTTTCTTATTTGTAGCTTCTCAGCGTGAACGAACCACATTACTAATGCATGAACGGGCCGAAAATTGTCATTTTTTGGGGAAAAGGCAGGAAAAAGGAAAACCGGGGAAACGAAATGGCTAATCAGAACATTATTTAGGAACAAGTGGCCCTGAGTACAAACGGATATGCATAATATTCTATCATTTTATGCAGTTATATAGAACTTATAAATTCCAGTGCAAAATCTTGACAGGAGCCTCTATGAAGAGGAGAATGAGAATAAGCACAACTTCAAACACACGTGATTAATGCTTTTGCGGGCGTAGTCTTGTCAAGATAATCTGTTCAGAAGGCTTTTCGTATCTATTTAGCTCCTCCGAGCAGTTTATAATAGATTTTAAAATGATGTTTCAGCGGGGTACATTTGCATTATTTTCTCTCTCTATTGGTTTGACGGTCAATTTAAGAAAGAAAATAAAGAAAATCTGTAATTTATTTCCTCTCTTGTTCAATTTCGTATTCTTTTGCCTTTCTTGATAGCATTACAAAGCCAGTCTTTTGCTCGCGAAACGATCCAACCACAAAAGTAGCAGAACAGTAATCAGTCTACCGCTGAGATGTATCATTGTTGCTCCAAACCAATATATTTCTACGTAGTTACCTTATTGTTGATGAAGTAATTACTACTTGTTTCCAACTCCCACCAGTAAAAAACAGCCTCTATCTCATCCTCCATTTTTAGCAATTTACAATGAATACATTTAGCATAGGAGAATCTTGAGAAAATGATTTATGTCAGGGTATGCGTGTAAATTGAAAATCAACAAGGTTGTTGACAGGCTTGTTGACTGGAGATCATTTTAGAAGACATGGTTTTACAAGGAAAGGCTTTCAAAAACCAAAAAAAAATCAGCGTTTTGCTCCTGTCAGAATACTTGGCTCGGCTAGCTCATGTCGACACAATGCTGTCTGTCGTGTCTTAATAAATTAGGACTAGCGACAGTTGATAGTTCACATAAGAAACACCTGAGATATGAATTTCCAGTGTAGGAGCGGGGTGAGCAAAATGATGTAGGAGAAAAAAATGTGCGGTACAGCACTCTCGCCCACGACATGCTAACCCTAAAGTCGACCTGTTTTGGGACAGCAACGCAACTAGCAATCAAGAAATATGGTCATAAATAATGTGTGTGTATCACTCAACATGAAGTTTTTTATGCACACACATAATCTTCGTATGGGTCCTCCATAGTGTTTGCGTGTAGACTACTTGTTCAGCAAATAAATGGGATCTCTTATGCATTCAGACAGATTTTTATACTCATCTCCTTTCTCGATGAGTTCACCTCTTCTAAAGTTCCATAATGGATTATCGTCTTTTCTTCCCGACGTCGACTGCGATTTAGTCAAATGCTACTACTTCTGTGGCCACAACTTTTACAGTCCATATCTGAGGCAGTCAGTCAGCAGGTATCGTCAAGACGAGCAAGCTTATGATAATAGCTGTTCCCCAATGGTATTCATATCGTCAGTTTTTATTGCCTTTGGTGCTTTGTTTTTTTTATACAAAAATGGCGTTTAGTACTCAACGTTGTTGACTAAAGGCTGCTAATACTGATGGTCCATAGCGTGTTGAATGAATATGTCTACTGGATTGTTGTTTTGGTAATCGTGTTCCTGTCGTTTCGAAACATTTGATGGGCTCAACTGATCAAAATATGACGACATTGCAATGCTGCGGGTTGGACAACCAGATACAAAAGTGTTTCTAAGGTGACGATCATCGTCTGTGTGGCACTATAAGCAAATTGTTATATCTGTGCTTGTGTAAATGCTCGTAGTTTAGATCCATCAACTGTCTTCATTATATATGAACAACATATCCCATAAACACCTGCCCAAAAAATTTTAAAACCAGCCAACCCACACTGATGGCTATAGTCAAACAAAACGATTCACCACCGTTGAGACACATAACACGTTTGAACAAGTACATCATCATATTTCCATTCAAGATATCTATTATGCACTCACATCTCATCATCATTCTAGAGCAGGCAAATCCATATGTATACCTGTCGTAAACGCACTGTAACTTGTACTCGTAAATTTTTACTTACGTTCAGATATTTTATAATTGTTTCAGCTAGAGACACAGTGAGAGTTTTGATGCTAACCGTTTTTGACTTTTGCTTTCACACTTCCAGTTTATAAAGTTGTCACCGAGCTGCTTATAAATATTTTTTCTTTTCCAAATATTCAAGCATAATATTTTTGTACTTTAAATGGTACATTAAATGACAGTTTTTCAAAGTTATAGACTTGTCAATTAGTTTGTGGGAGTCCAATAATGGATCTGGTCTTCGTTGGCGGTTAGTTTGGGTATTCTGGATTTCTTGTGAAACTCCCATTAATAATACTTATTCTCATTCTAGCAATAAAAGGAAGGTCACGGCTGCCTTCTAATCAACTTTGTTTGAATTACAACCTAGTTTCTTCCTTCATTTTTAGGGAGTGACTTGAAGAACCAGAGATTTTTACAAACAACAATATTGTTGGCATTGCTCTGTCGCTTTAGAATAAAAAATGTACTCGCTCATTCATCGCCTACAACAAATCATCCACTAATAAAAATGCAATTGAAATTAGTCAAGGTGTTTCTAACAGAAATAGTTCTTCATTTAATCCCTTCGTGGAATGCATAAGTAGTGAATGAGCATGTCTTGACAATAGGACGTGTTCAGCTCAGTAGGACATGCATTGAATAAATTATTTCGTTTACGAAAAAAGTACTACTATTTTATTATGAATCTCCATGAAGCGACAACTTCTCTATGAATCTAAACTATTTATGAATGGACGTTTTTCTCTATTGTTCTTTGCATGGATCAAGTAGCCCAACGTGTCATTTTATAACAGCCACCATTTTACGAATTCTTCCAGGTAGTTTAAACGCCTAAAGTCTTCAGGACTTTTTGAGTTTTTAGTATATACATACCTAGTGTACGAAAGAATAAAAAGAAATTAGTTCTCGGCGAACCTGCTACTTTTATCCTTTGTCTGCCTACGCTCAACATTGAATTCGAAAGTCTAATATGATGTGGTAATTGAAAATAATCCACTGGCAAAGTTGCTGACTCATTTGTCGTGTTTTATACGTAAGTATACAATAAAACTCTATGAAAACAAACCTGCATAGCTTTCATGCAAAATGCAATCTTAAATGTTTCTTTCGTGAAATGGAAAGGTAAACGTTTTTATTTGTGAATGACGAAATTTTTAGCCAAATGCGCTCCAGATACGAGGGAAGACGAAGATGTTCCTTCCGCCATTTATTGTAGTCTCTCATTTTGCCGTTGTGGTGAAATTTCACACTACTGTTTACTTCCTTGAAAGAGTTGTGATGACAAGTTGCACATTTCGACCAAAATATTCATACTCGAGAAAATCCTGAGTTGCAAGCTTACTTTGTGGATTTACTCTGTTTCATCTACACATACAATTGACAAATATATCTGTTCGTTGAGTTTAGGTTTTGTTAAAATGTGGAATAAACAGCCTCATTTCTTGGCGATCATGGTTGTGAGGGAGTCATAAAAAGGCAATGCAGAAAGCCATGAAAATCATAGAAAGGCTCATTTACACATTTTAAACTATACAGTAACGAGCTAAAGTGGATCTGAATCGGCAGTTAGTGTCGTCCTTTATTAGACCAGAAGAAAAAAGAGATACTCTATTACATAACACACAGCGGAGAGGGGAATGCAGCAGGAAAGAAAGCCAACTAAAATGACGTTTCGCTCCTGCTAGTGACAAGTAAACTCAGAATTGTTGGGTTCAAATATCAAGCACATTTGAAAATCATCTTACCCAGTAGGTAATGCTATGTTTATCGCATATATGCAGTTACTCACCTTTTCATGGTGCTTAATGTAGCCATTTACTTTCCTATCTGATTTCGTTCTTATGACTCCACTGCGACAGTCTTAATGGCGATTACTTCATTATTGTCGACTCTTCCCTGTGTTCTTATATTTATGTGTCAACTCACACTGCTTCAACTGCTTAACGTAGAACAACGTCTCTTGAACACCTTTGTTGGCTTTTGATATTGAAATTTGCATCGGGTTATTCGTTTGTTGCAACCGTTGGATCCACTATTATTTCTTGTTTATCTAAAAGTCTATGACACGGATGCTCTAAATGTACGTATCTTTAAATTACACTGAATTTCTTGCCTTAAACTGAAATCGAATGGGAATAAAGTGAACACAGTTAAACGGAATATCTTTACGACTACAGCATAAATCTCCTGATAAGAATGCCACGTAGGTGTGCAAATTTATGTAATGACTGTGAAATGACCATGCCATGCCCATTACGTAAAGGGTTATGGGAGATTTTATGGTTCTGAATGTAAGTTAAGGATTAGAGATCCATACAACTTTCTTAGTTTACTGTATTTCTTCAATGGTTGGTTCGATGGAGGTAAACTACTGCTGATAAAGCGGGAACATCTTTGTATGATAGCTCCTCTTCATAGAACGGAGTGATTTTTTTTAATTGGGCTTTTGTAGAACATGAGTTCTTCATTCATCTGACTCATGGTCAAACAATTGCTAGGAAATTGAAAATGAAAAAAGGGGAGAAACGGTTAAAAAAAGAATAAATGCGAACTTCCAATTTCCACCTGCCCAAAAACTATTGCCAGTGTTTGAACCCTATCTATAAAATATGTTTCGTTTTCTTTCATTATAAACGTTAAATAAAAAGTCTTGCAAGTCTGTATTTACCGCACTATGAGATATGAATCACCGTCTTTTCATTATCATGAATGATCTTTCAGGTTTTGTTTAGTGAATGTGGCCACGACGGAACATGTACCTTTCCGTTTTATTGCATCCATAAAATTCCCAATTAAATTTACGATTTCTTTAATGTCTACATTATAACCGGGTATCTGACATTGCGGGTCGTAACAAGTTTATCAATCACATTAGATCAATTTTCAAAACACATAATTCCTTTCTACCCCCGCAATTTCCAGAAAACTCTTTGTCAATGCAAAACCTGGAAAATGTAGGAAATTTACACAATTGCTATATGGTACATTTACTGAGTAAACCACATTTCTATGTCATGTATATTCCATGTATCCGAAAAAGTATCATTATCATTCCTTTCTGTATCAAATCAAGTCTGCCTGTTGCTTCCTAAAACTTCCAAACTTCAACAACAATTTTCCGAAATCTTCAAACTTTTTAACTAATTTGCTACTTTCTTCAGAAAATGAGCTGTCGGAGTAATTTGGTGTAATATACTACTCAACTTTATCCTGACTCCATGTAAATCTTCAAGGTAAATTCAAAAGAACTCAGCAGTGGTTCAGAGAAAGTTAAGATCAACAAAACCCCAAGAAAATATCTCCCTTGAGGGATATTTAAAAAGAAAAAGATTGTTTGTGTGTGTAATAAAGTTTAATATGTTGATAGAAATCGGAAACACCACCATTAGGTATACCCCAAAAATTGTTGCGTACATAACAGTAGCAGAGTGAGATTGGTTTGATCGTAATAGGAAAAGTTTTTCTTGCTGACATCGTACACAGGATTGCCATTGCCGCATAATAAAAGTGTATTAAATTACACCAATACACAAACATTTTTCCTGTTTCTTTTTTTCAGAGAGCGAAGCAAATCTATCTCGAAACGATTTAAGGTTATAGTTTTTATGTCTCGGCTCTTGTAGCATCTCCGGTTTTTGTTGCTTCATGGTGTGTTGTTTGTTTTAAAAAATATGTCTTTTGGGAAAATACGATAATGACGGTAGAACGAGAGTCATAAGTTCCGATAAAAACGTCACATAAAAGCAATTAAAAGGAGAAAAAATCTTGAAACCGATCCCGAGCGACCTACCTAAACAATATAATGTGCCACATTATCATCATTTTCATTTGGGTTTGGCTATAGGATCGGTGATTTTTTTAGAGGTATGTCGCTCTGTGGAGGTTCCTTCTTTTCGGTCTTCACTCTTCTTCCGTCTAGTCTGTACATTTCGTAAAAACCTGGAGTTGAGATTTGAAGGTAATATGTAACTAAAGAGTAAATGCTCGTAAACAAGGCTGGCAAAAGAAGCAGAAAAAAAAGAGTTAAACAGGATGAATGACTTTTGAGGTGAAATGTTTACGAAACGGCTGCGCTCTTGTTGTAAACGATGCAATAAATACATATGTCACACCACTCGCTTATCACCTTTTGGCTTGGGCCTTATAAGAATACATCTTATATTTGTCATTTGAATACAATCTCCTTCGACAACGTTGTTTTTGGATGGATAAACAGTGTCGACTTTGTGTGTAGGCTTGTGTCGCGCGTTTAATGTCTTTATATTGACAATACTAGTGGCTTGGTGGGTTTCAAAAATATAATAGTTACACCTTAGGATTACTTGTAACATTAACACTGCTGCAGTTCGGAAATTGCCTTGCTACTTGCAGTCAGTCAAGCCACACTGTTTTATAGTTAATTTTATTCTCTCAAAGAAGAAAGGACCAAACTGTAAAAAATGGGTTTGACAAATAAAAAGTAAAAATGACGAGGAGTGACTGATTCCAAGTGCCATGTCGTGAAAGAAAATAAAAGTTTTTTTTGTCATTTTTCTGACGAATTTTCAATCAGATTGTTTGATAAAAGGAGTGAAGCATGAGAAGGAAACACTTACCGTCTGAATAAAGAAATTTAGCCTGACAGTTCAAGATTGAATGCGACTTGTTTAAGTAAAGTCACTGAATGGTGAGACGCAGTTTAGGTAATGTGCAGTTAAGATAAGAATCGGCTATTCACCACCCCATTATCATCGTACTATTCATCCTGTGTTTTTTTGTCGTTGTTGGTCACTCAGGTTTCTAGTATTGCTATTATGAGAGAGTCCCTGTGAGTAATGCTATTCATGTGAAGTGAGTGTATATTTCTTTGTTCATAAAATTACCAGCGAGTTTCATGTTAGTTGGCGTTTTTCGTGGCTTCTAGTACATTTCTTGACATCGTCAACTGTGTTATTTCTCCTGTAATTATTTTGGGTGGTTTCCTCCTTCTCTTAACAATAAGTCCTCTCCGGGAAACCCTCCGATGGCTATTACAGTCCATACAGGCATTAAAGTGGACAAGCAAGTGGAGGAGCTGCACAACTGGATGCTACTGGTAAAGTAACGAACTTGAAAGAAATTAGGAAACTCGTCTACTTTTGCCATGATATTATATACTGCTACAAAACAGATCCTTCCGTTAGTGATTAAAGCTTTGGAAAAAGACAATTGAAAATAGTATTAAGTGAAAACACTACAGGAGAAAATTTTCCAACCCTTTTTATTTCATAGCTCCTGCTTAATTACGAGTGTTTTTATTGCTTACTCACTCGATAGGACAAAACTGTCAGGCTCATAATTGTGTGCCTGGAACAATTGATCGAGCACACGTTCAACGTTGCTCTTTGATGAGCTCTACCTGGTTTTTGATGTAGAGTGTCCAGTTTGAAAGAGATAGGCATAGAGCACATTATCATTCGTTACCTCACGACAGGAAACACGACCTTTCCGATGGACTTGTGCTGAGAGCCATTAAAAAAGAAAATGGTGTGTTACTCACGATTATGATAACAGCGATAAGAACGATATACCACCTCAGTGGAACGTAAACTCCAGCCACTTTCCAGTAAATAATTGTTTTAATGGTCCTTAAGGGTTTACAGTCGAACTTTTTTTGTGCTTATTGCGAGTGTAAAGACACGTTTTAATGGTTTGTCTCAATAATGGCCAAAAACAGCGCTTCAAGTCTAATGGAAACTTTCATATTCAAGTTAAGTTGATACCAAAAGATAGCTTATTGTTTGTAATGACAATAATAATGTCAAGCTCTTCAGGTTTGGTGTAAGTAGTATTGGCTCCGTATTTTCCAAGTAGCTTTAAAAGAGACATTTGTATTCCTGTATTCTTCTTGGATTATTGTGGTCACTCAACACTAATCATCTATCACCCTGGAATAAACTTGTGGGCTTTTAAAAATGCACGTGTTTCTACTTCAGAATGACACTTTAAAGAAGTTTTTGCCTTCTGTAAATTCATCTTCAATAGCCTACGTCATGATGATGTACAAGTGTAACTTAAAACGAAGTAGTTTCTCTTCCTGATAAGGGGTTTTATTAATGTTAAGAATTAAGACCTGTAATCTTTCCGGACAAAATGTGAACAGGTATCAGAACAGCTCTTAATGTCCAACTCGTTATCAAACTGTAGGAACGGCTTTCGTGTAGACAGCGCATAGAATTCAAATCTGTACTCATTATTCTCATGTCAGTAAGTTCATTTGCAGGCTGTTTGCACTACTGTGAAAAATTCAAGACGCTCCTTGTGAATGCTGTAACATGATTATACCATTTTGCTTGCTTTAATGCACATATCAAGCAACAAATTTGTACTTGTTTACCCGTAACAAGATCCATTAGGAATTCGCGTATGAACAAAGTACAGAAAAAGATGTCATAAAATCAGACACACTTCTTGAGCTGTGAAAATTTGTGGAATTTGGACTTGTTCTTTGTGTGGTAGCAACCTCAGGAAAAATGATTTATGCAAAAAGTTCATGTGAGGCTGACAACATTCATTGCCAGGATACAGCTTACAAATGTATGAGCAATTTTTTGTTCTGTCAGTGTCATCTTTAGACACGATAGTCGCTATTACGCACGATAGTACTTTTTATTAGAAAATTTTCTAAAATGTTCTTATAAGTGTGGCCACAGCCACAATATTTACTCATTATCTACTCAGTGACAACATATTTTTCTGGGTGCGAATTCATTAAAAAGCTTAATCACAAGTAGGAGCAGCGAGGTCATCCGACCAGATAAGTAAAAAAGGAACAAGTCTAAAGGTGTGATATATTAAATCTAAATAATAACACTGCCATGCAAGTGATACCACTTTTTCAACTTGTCTTTCACTTCTGACCCCTTGACACTGCCACGTTTGGAGTGTTTTTCAAAGAGCCGGTGTAATTTAGAAGGCGTCTTGTCCATGTCATTTTCTAAACTAGCTGTACTCATCTGCCCAAAAACAATGATTTATTGTGATTTTAATAAGTTTCTGCACAAGCTGACGCGTGATTTTAAAGTAATCAAGACAAACATTTTATCCGTTTTTTCTCCTATAAATTGGAAACAGCTTGGTCATAATATGCTCATCGCGGAATTGAATACATTTTATTGTTTCAATTCTAACAGCTATGCCTGCGTTGCGTTCACTTTCCACGTTGCAATGACGTACGTACATTGTCATGTGATTTCATGTTTTACGAAACTATTCCTTGTACTCTATTGCATTACTTCATTGTTGTTATGGCACTATTACATTTTCCTTTGTTTGGAGGAAAACATGTTGCAAAATGCGAGATGCCAGTTACTGGGGACACTTTTTTAATAATGAGAGTTTTCGTCAAACAATTTGTCTTTTATGTTTGTAGGAATAAGTCACTACTTTCCAAGAAATTGTACAAGCCTTTGTTGTTTACGCGCCAGCATAATATTGTAAATGTACCAATGTTTCGCGTGTACGTCTTGAATATTTCGTTTTTTGAGGAAACATGCACCAAGCCAGAAGTAGGCATCTTCTTGAATAATAAGTTTACGTCAGGAATGATTTCTTTCGGGAATGTTTCATATTCTCCTTTGGGATTGCTTCATGTTATACATAGTTTTATACAGTGTAAAGCTACATAGTATTATCATCACAATCATCATCATCCTTTTTTTTTTGACATTCTTCCCTTTCTCTGTTCACGTACAGAGCATCATCAACATATAAAATGGCGGATGACGGCGATTTCGAGCTTGTGCCTCTTCCCTCTCGCTTCGTTTTCTAAGGTTATGCACATATTTTACCATATCATCAACATACTAGTTTGGCATTTCGTCGACAGGAAAAATTGGAGGAAACATATAGACACACGCTCATTCAGCTGTTGTGTTCTTGAGTTCGATGAAATGAAGCTATTTGGCAAGTTTAATGTGGATACGGTTGACATGGCAACCTTTGAAGTTTTACCGAAGTCCATTTCACATCCCCAAATGTAAGAAGAGAGCGGACGCTCCTCTGTTGGATCTGCTGTGGCTCTTGGATTTCTCCTTCCTTTTTTGCAATCCAATAAAACCTCTCTCTTACTCTCTCTCTCTTGGTTTTCATAATACGAAGAAATAAAAGGAGAAAGATGGAGGGAAGCAGGCAAGGAATAACATCTGGTAAAACTAGCGGTTTCCTTGCAATCTATACCAACCACTATATGAAAATTTTCCTTAAAAAATTTATACTCTTCTTTGACTCCCTAAAATATTCGTTCCAAACATTTCCCACATTACATAGCCCTGCACAAAATTGCTGTTTACAAAATTGTAGCGTTATATTAATTTCATCATTACCCAACTATGTTTACGATAAGGTCCACCACATTCCAGTTTAGAGACTGTATGATTTTCGCTCATGTACTTGCGTTTAATTGCCAGACAGCTTTTTTTATGTATGCCTTCTCGTTCCAAACTTGGCGTATCATTTACCCCCAGCAATATGAATCTGGTTGTATGCGCAGCGCACTGAGGTAAAGAAAGCGGAATGGAATGTGGAACAGACTGGAGGACGGGGAACGATTGTTGATAAGAATGTTTATGAAAACGTCTCCCCTTTCTTATGACTTTCTCTTTTGGTAGCAATCCAATAGAGCGACCCATCATTCGGAAAAAATAGTGTTGAGATAAAGTTAGTCTATGATCTTTACTTCCAGCATGAGTGCACATTGGTCAAAGAGATCCACACGTACTAACTTGATCATTGGATGTGTGTGCGTCTACAATATAACAAATAACAAAATAGAAACGATCCATTTTACTCCTCATAACGATCGAATTATATGCATTGCTATGTGACAAAATAGTAAATAGACGTAAATGTATTCAAATGCGTTGCTGCCCCGTTCGTTTACAAGACTCGCAACGGGAACGGGAATCACAGAATAACTTTTTTTGAGCAGGAGAAGTTGTCTTTTTTGACAATAGGGTGCCATGAATAACTTTGTGTGAACTGTCAAGTGTGAAATATGAAATGAATGTTGCATCACAAATAGACTTGAATGAACTAGCTTCCCTTTCAAAAAATAAAATCAAAAAGGAAAACACACGACCCTGGAATTGTGATCATGTCATGCTTCTTTCGCCACACCATCATCGACTTGTCACAACAAAATATAACAAGCTTGTTCTTCCCAGAAGAAAAAGATTGTTAGGCTGGATTCTGTTAAGAGAATGTCAAGTTGAATCGCATATATGAAAAGCGATTAAAGGAGCTACACTGCATATGTCGGCTCAACGGCAAAAACTCCTTTGGCCTGTACTTCAAATGTATTTATTATTATGAATTTACTCCTTTTCCTTGCTTATGTTCTTGACATGAAAATTTACCTTTCAAAATTCAGCAAACGAAACAGAAAGGGATTTTCTTATGTATTCAACAACAAAAAATCTTTTAAGATGATGCATGTTTACTCATGCTCCTCTTTCATGTTCGGTGAGCTGAAAAAATAAGTGCTACACTTGCTCTAAAGTTAATTCAGAGGTGATGACAGTCAATGCTCCTGAATAATTCGCTCCCTATGTCCTTCGCAAACTTTTCTTACACCCGAACAAAAAACATGTTTTAACAGAACCTCGCACATACTATCTTTTTTGAGGACTTTCCTCGGTTATATATTGACGTGTGGCTTGGTTGAAATCGTGATTAAAATAGAGATTTTTATATTCCTGGTATTACTTGATATTTTCTTGAGAAAAGAATTTTCTAGAATGTTTTCACCACATTACATCACACAATAATCAGAGTGTTTGAGTAAGGAGTGGGTGTCCACAAAAAATATATACGCGTGGGTAAAGGATTGTCCACGGTTCATTACCTGTAAATTTTTCACACAACAAGAAATAAAGGGGAAAGAATAAAGTTTTCTTGGTGCCCAATGCAATCACCTTTTTTTTGGCTGTAACACAACGGAGTTTCACGAGAATATGTATCCGAATAGAATACACACACATATAGCTCAACTTTCCCAGGTCTCTTCATCTACCAACATATCACCTCAAAAAAGAGGCTTTTTGTCTAGCTAAGTAAACTTTCCTTTAAAAAGTTTGTGCATCAAGTTTGCATTTGAGTTTTTGATCAGGAAGGAAAGTGGCCACAGGCAATGAAAGCGTTCCGCTAAATTGCTTAGCCTCTTTTGTTGACTGACTGACTTTTGCTAATGCTGTGTGTGATGTTAGCGGGAGTATTTAATACTGGACTACACTTCACTCTTTTTTTTATATTGAAAACTTGCTTACCAAACAAAAAATCATACAATGAGTATACCATAATAGACATTAAAATGGTATATGGATATAAAACTCCTTCTGGGCTTGAGAAACTACAAAATTTGAACTTTCTTGATCGCTACTTTTTTACTGAGCCGAACACTTATTTGTTCACCAAGCTCGTTTCTGTTTGAAAGAGTACTTTTACTTTCCCCTCTTTCTCCATCTTTTTTTCGAGGACTTCGGCAAACTATTTCTGACTTTCTTTTTTTTACAGAGCTGGCTGTGTAAATTAGAAAGTTTTCATGTTGCTGATTTTAAGTACGGTACAAGCTCAGAAAGGAAATGTAAATATTTACAAGTCATCATCTACTTTTCTTCGTCCTCATTTTTGAAAGAAATTCAATTCCCATTGCTTGCCTTTACAATTTACTTAGTCCTTCGTAGTTAAAAAAATCAAGTGGTCCATATATAGAAGGTATTTGCTTCTACTTTAAAGAAAGAAAAAAAAGTGTCGACATTATATAAAAAAGGAAGCTTTCATATATGCCTAGAAAATGTTTCCGTGCAATCAAGCTAATTTCCCCAGCTAGTTTCCTTTTAAGCAATTCCGCCAGCCAGTTGTGATATGAATGTACTTCCCTGAGAGACAGTTTTAAAGTAGAGTAAATATAAAACGCAGTCGCTCGTGTGCGTGTTAAGAAATGCCTGTTGACAAATATCAGAGACTAGGGAACTAAATGCTTCCAAAAAAATGGAGGAATTTCCCCGGGGAATGCTGGGATTTCTCGTGAAGCATTATTTGATGACAAGAAAATATCAGTTATGTTTTAAACAACAATTGTAATGGCAAAATGAGCGTAGCAAACGAAGTCTAACATAATTTTCACTCCAATATTTTGTTTTGTTTTATTATCAACATATAACTTGATTACAACAGTATGCAACAACAAGCATGTACGTAGTACGTAGTAGCTTTATATGTTGCAGTTTGATTGCTAAATATGGTTCTTCAAATGTGCACATCAATAAACTTGTTTTCCTTCCGTACAAACTTCTTACTCTAGATTTTACCTATTGCAAATGTTTAAAATATAGTAGAATGAACCTATATAATATGAGTTTGTATTAGGGAAACAAAAAAGTTGCAAACATAAAAAATTCTTTTCTCTCTCCCTTCATCTATCTAGTTCGCTTGTGATATTTCATTCTCATATACATACAGATAGGGGCACGCGCCGGAGTTGTAGCAAATCAGATTGGGACGCCTGAGACCAGAGGCACCGCCTTTGATCTTTTGCCGACAGTCGCTTTTGCCGAGCTCTTCTTTCCACACATCCATACTATAACCATTTTTTTACTCTTCTCTTTCTCTACTATAAACACAGAAAATTGAGTGTACCATCACCACCACCATTACTTGACTAGCTCTTTCTCTTTGTCCCTCGTTCCCGTTCCTCTTTTCTCTCGCTTATTTTCTTTCTCAAATGTATTCAGTAGAAAACCCTATTAAACAAAAATCTCCCTTTTAGCCGAAGCCTCCCGAATCTAAGGTTGAATCACAAATCGCACTACTTGTTTCTATATATTTTTATGCATTCTTCTGCCCATTCACTATCATTTCATTTTCCATCGAATGAAATTATTCTTCCATGTATCCCTCTCCCCACACACTCAATCCACTCTCAAAAATCGAAGTATAAACAGAGAAATCCTAAGATACTGAGATCTTACAGGAAATTGTCTTGTGTACTTGAGGAGAAGCGGTCGGATATGTCCGCTATTTTCTATTTAAATGCCAGGGTGATCCAAGTGCACAATTACAATGGCATGTGCACGGACATTGGGGAGTTTTTGTATATGAAAAAAATCTTTCTCACTAGTGCGGTGCAAGTAGTACAAACAGTGGAAGAGGATAAAACTTGTTACCGGTTTCACGGACGGTGCTTTCCCCTTTGGGCCTTCTTGTTCCCTCTTTTTTCCCTTGAAGTTTAGCCGCCTATAATGATTGCGCTTCTAACTGAGCATCTATGTACTTGACTGGATCGTCATGAGCTTTGTAAAGAGAAAAAGATGGTGGCGGTGATGGTGATGATGACACTTGCCAAAAACAGTGACACAGAGACTCTCTCGTTGCTAATGAGTCGTTCCGTCTCCCTTCCAAGCCTATGGTGTGGTGTGGAATTTCCTTTTCGCTTTGTTCTAATTGCGTCTACATTCTGTGCCCTTGAACTGGACGACTAATACTTGGAACTGGAGTTTCTCTTCATTATAAATATTTTTGTTGCAAGTCAAGCTGAAAACGATCGTTCCTTTGTTAGCATAACGAAATGAACAAAGTTCGGTAAAAAAAACTAACACTGTTATGAAATAATATGAAAGAAAAAACGTGTTGAAAGAGACTTTTAAAAATCTATGATTCATTATTACACAAATATCATTCTAGGCTCCATACTGTTTTATATTTTTCAATCGTGTCTTTGATCTTTTGAGCAATTTGGTTGTGTAAAAAAATCAACACACCTTTTACATGAAATTCGTGTGTGATTTAACGGTGGGGAACAGTTAGATATTCATGGGTTTTAGAGAGAAAAAAACGCATATAAATATCACAGATTTGTAATAATGAATGGAGGGGCGTCGAAGACTAAAGTCAGACGCATGTAGCTTCGTTCAGATTGAAAATGAAACGTTATCGCATTGACATTTTCCAATGATCATGTTTTGAACGACTAAATTATATTCAAAAAGACAGTTCGTTTTGATCGATTTTTCGCAATGGCAGATTTTTTTTATCTAATAAAAGAAATAGTGATAAAAGAAATGTTGTCTGGGTCGCTGCCTAAGCTTGTATTAGCACTTCTCTCAAGAAACTCAACGATACGAAGATAATCCTGAGAGGTATCATCATCCCAGTTGTCTAGTAAAGTCGGATCTTATGAAATGCAACTCTGTTTGTTAGCGCGCATCAGAAATACAGGAGAAGCAGAAGGAAATTAAAATCCGTGCTATGCTAGTCATTCAGCTTAAAACTAGAGACAATGAAGAGAAAAATGAAAATAGATAGGAGAGCGTCTACATGAAGACATTTTTCGACGAGTTCCATCATCATCATGCCGCACCGAAAGCCGACCATTTTCTTCCTTAAGCAAACATAATCATAGTCACCGTCAAATTTTACATTGAAATGAGGGAAATTCCCCTTCATTCTCCCTTTCTCTCTCTCTCCTCATCATTTTCTCTGTCCTGGGATTGGATGGAGTAGAATAGTAAATGTAAATGACGGTGATTTTTTCTCTCTGTTATAAAATAGTCATCCACATCCAGTGAAATAGTTTTGGGCTGTTGTTTTCATCATATAGAAACAAGGATAGAAAATCTCGCATAGGGAAGGCAGACGAAAAGAATGAATTACCTAGTCAGTGAATTTAATCAATGAATAATAATGAGAAATGAACAATTCCTTGAATTTTTTTTTGTTAAAACGAGACACAGTTGAACAGAATAAGATATTTTTTTTTCTATCAGGTCGTCTTGAAAAATATATGAGACATAGAAAACGGAAAACGGAGGGATTTAGGGTTCTTATAACAATAAAAAAGACACTCGCAATCGAAGCTGTGTATCATAATAAAATACTGAAATTTATCTGGTTTTCTCTATTTTAGACACATCTAAAGATATGCTTTCCTGCTAGCATAAACGAGAAGATCCAAATCATTTAATTTTATTTGGAGATGAATCTTGTGAAGCAGTAAAGGAGATTGAAAATCTGCCTGCAATACGATATCCTCCTTGTGTCATCTGCTTCGCTTGTTTGATCGTCAAGAGTAAAAAATAATGAAAATCAATGAGAAATAATATACTTTTCACTTCACAATATCAAAAGATATCTCAGCAAACGATCGACGATTTTCCTTATCTACAATTTTCAAAAGTTGATTTTGTATAAAATATCTCTAGTTTTGTTTTCAAAAATAGAACAACGGTAAAGGCATCAAACCATTTTATTTGAATAGCACAAGGGTTTAGATTTGGAGGAACTGCAAGAGGATGTATGACAGTAGCAGCTGTCACGATAGTGACCTGATAAGAGATTATAAGCCCACCTTGTCCCTTCATAACCAGGTAATTACGTGAAATGATGATGCGATCTCTTAATGTCACTAACACTCCACCATTTAACAGATTTCCCTATGACTATACGATTATTGCGACAAACATGCTTATATTTTGGACTGCATTTGGCAAGTTATGGATGCTATTAAAGTTGCAGTCGTGAGCGATATGCGGAGCGTGTGCAGTTTGTAATATTACGAGGTTGTCGCAATGTGTTTCTTGAGGCAATTTATACCATTCTCAGGTTTGCTATATAAACAAACGATCAGTATGACTGTTCGTTACACTTATATCTTTCGCATGAATCAAATCAAACGAATCTTTATACGGCATGCAAAAGTATTATGGGTAAACATATATCAAAACTTTTCAAACTTATCATTCATCTCGAGGAAAAAAATCGGAACGGTTCGTTGTGTACATCTCCATAGAGTTTCAAACGGAATTCATTCACGTACAATTACAAAATGGCAAATGATACAGCAGCTGAGTAAGAGAGTTTGGACTCGGGAACAGAGTGGTAAAGAGCCAGTGCATTAAATCTGGATCGAAATCAAAATATCCTAAAATGGGACAAAGAGGAAAAGGAGAACAGAAGGCACACTCTGACAATTTTTCATCTCAGATAAAAATCTCTTTTTTAGTAACCTTTTCTGCTAACTTTTAAGCCATCTTAAATGTACAATACCACTACTTACATTTAGCTAAAAAATGTTCTTTCTCTCTGGCAGAGTGGTTGGTCGGCTCCCTTTCGTAATCACTTAAGCATCTCAATCATGTTTGACATTTGCATCTGTACACAAGAGTCGATAAATGCGCTCTCATTCATTCTTCCATTCAAACAAAATAATAATAGTAATGGGACACTGTGCCATGAGATCTTTGTTGTGAGAGCTCTTTTCACTGCAGCACTATGACATTAACATGAGGCTAATAATAAAAAATATATATCTATGTATATTTATAGAGTTGTCCGTACACAAAATGCAGGGCCATTATCGTCATTAGCATCCTTGTCCGCTTCCCCTTGATTTTTCACTGTGATTACCTTTTATTTGCCCATTTTTATGAAGTTTTTTTTTGTTATTGTAAGAATGAAAGTGAGAGAATTATTGTGTCTGTCTCAACTCCCCCCAAAACAACTGAGCAACTCAATGAAGAGATTGCTATTATGTGTGATTACAATGGTGAACATGTTGGGAGTTGAGTGCAGTATGAGAGTCCACTCCAGGAGTTGATTACTATTTTCATTAAAAAGGATTGGCTCCAGCAATAATCCCGATTACTTACAAAATGTGATTGTTGAAACTCCAGCAGAACCAACATATGGTTAATTCATGGTGTGCAGTCTACAAATAAACTGCCCATTCAGTAACTACCATTTAATTAAGTCAAATAGTATAAAGAGGAATAGCAAACATGAAAATTATCTTAAAGTTAGCAGTAATACATAACATATCGCTAATTCATTCTTTTATGTCAAAACCAACGGACAAATATCTTACAAAAAAGCGTGTGGTGTCGGCACATTTTATTGTCCACATGCATGTGTTAGCAGTTCAATGCAATTTTAGATCAAAGAAGAAAGAAATTTAGTTTTTTTGAACAATGTTATTTCTTACTTAACAACAGTGTGCTGTTTAAGGGCATGGATAGTACAAAGTTGAACTTATTTTCCATAATATTTTTCGTAAAATATCTGTTTCTGAAATGTCAAATTTCCTCCGTTTCCTGTCGACATTCATTTCATGCATTGCTGTTTTCAAAACAATCGATCAGCAGCGAAAAGCAAGACAAATCCTGATTTTTACCTTCAATTCCGTTAAAACATTGAAATCATATTAAATATACATGTGAAGTATAAGAACAAAATACACTCATTCTATTTTCTATTCTTGAATGTTGACTTTATTATTAGTTTGCTTTGTTGTTGATAGTTGAACGAATTTAAGAGAAACGGAAATCTACATAACATCTGGCTTTGCCACGTGAAATTTTCTACCCAGCGGAAACTTTTGTTCATAATATTTTCTTTACTTTTTTTTACAATTTCGCCAGGGAAATTTGCAGCTTTGCCTTATTTCGTGTTGATTCCAATGAGGAAGACGGTGATCATCTCTGTAGTTCTGCTAACCACTTGAGTTGTTTTGTTGTCTTGTTTGCAGGATAAAACAACATCAATTCAAAACCAAAGTCTGTACAAGTATCATATTAGTTTAAAACGGGGAAAATCCGAAAAAGGGGAAAACCGCTTTCTGGCGGAAAGTGAACTACGTATTTTTTATAATGCTAGCGTTCATATGACTACACATATTTTTATCTATATTCAACACACACTAAAAGTATATTGCCATTGCCTGTTTCCATAATATGTGTGCTTGATCGACTAGAAAATTTTGATGATGAAACTTAGGGCGCTTGTCAAAAGCAGAGGCAATGACGCTTTTCCTGTAGCTTGTGTACTGCCTTTTTTCTCTCTTAGAGAATAGACTCTACAGTTTTATATTTTACAGATTGTTCTTTATCGACATACAGTCAAGGAACGACTGATTTCATGGAAAGCACTGTCAAATTTTTTTTGATTGCTACTCTGGAACTGAGATGTACAGAAACCCGCGAGAAACTCCTGAGTACCACGTTAAGTTTTACATGGAAACAATTAAATTCCAGTTTAATTGCCTCCTCCCAGTTGAGGGTAATCAATGGAAATAATCAAATCGCAATTACTCTATGTATCTATCCAGCCAAGTTTATTCTTCAAACCTTCCGATGGATTTTCTTTCCCTATAAAAAAATATACGCATTCGCATGTTTCGCAAAGTAAAAAATATATATCTCCGCATTTTTTTGTCATTGAGGCTTTACTTGAAACGAAATTGGGTTTGACTAGATCCAGCAATGCATGTTTTCGAGTTGCTATTGCAACATGATGTTCCTATCATTTTCATCATTCTGAGCTTCATCAAGTTTTCTTCGTCCTTGTCGGTTGGTTAACTCATGCCTAACGGTTTCAGTTCTTGGAGTTGCCGGTCCGTTGGAAATTGGTGGATTGATTTAATTCAGCCAAAGCTGATTCGTCTTGTAACTTTGCAGCATTCCGAGAAAAAATGTCTAGCAGTGGTTCATTTCTTTGGGTTATCATATGCACTTATCTTTCTACAATTTAGATTCTTGAAGAAAACTGTGCTAGTACAACTATTCTGCATCATAACATTTTCAATTTCCTTTTATTCTCCTTAAAACCAGTACGTGCAACCAACCAGTAGACCCAGTACGGGTTCAAAATCAGGACCTACATTGCTCACAACAATATTTTGTGAAATTTACTTCATCTCTGGTTACTTTCCTTATTTGCTTGTATGGGAGAGCAGAAAATGACGTGATGCACTCGAGAAAGCATTGGACCGTGTGGTTTTTGCTAATGGTAATCGTTCCCTGTTCGTCAGAATTCATCATCTACAACAGGAAGAACAGAACACTGGTTCTTAGTAATACCCAGAAAATATCGTTTTCTCCGTGCCACAAAAGTAGAAAGAGAGGAGAAAACTAGGTATATAATTTTCTGCTCATTCGTGTATGCTTTCTTATCCCCCTTCTCATAATGACTCAACTGAAGGGATGCTGCTACTTCAATACTTGCTGTAAGGCCCACGAAAAGAAAGCATAATTCTTGAAAATAAGTTACAGACAAATCCCTAGGTTTTAGATGAGCCGCTGGAGCAGAACTTGTAAATAATTTGGATCATACACAGAGTAGAGAAATCTCTTGCACATTTTATAGATGGTTGGTCGGTATGCTGAAAACTCTTACGCTGAGTGTTTAGTTACCTTGTGCATTTAGTAAGATCCGGAGCAGGTTTTTGTATGCAGGAAATGAGAGAAAGGAACAGGATAAAATCATACCTATTACGTATTTAATAGGGTTGAGTTGATCGTTATTAGCTAAAACTGAAACGTAATTGCAAATTGAATAAAATAGCATGATGGATAGGACTTTCGTTAGGTTGAGTTTAAACTAGCTGGAAATTTTAAAACAATGAATTAGGAGACAAGGCAATGAAGTGCAACGGAAAGATCAACTTGAGGACACAAGCTTTCACCACTCGTATAGGGTCTCAAATTGTTTATAATATTGTAATTTACAGCAACAATACTTATTACGTACCTAAATAATAACATAAGTCTGTGTATATAAAAAATAAATTCGTAACCGTTGCGCTAAACAAGACATTTTTAAATGGAATGAAAGAAAAGAAGTTTCTTTTGCAATTAAATGTAACGTAGGCAGCCGTAGGAGTTTACAAACTGGAAGAAAATTTGTAAGTAGGCTGAATACCATTATGATTTTCATGATAGCGACACTCTATGCACTGTAATTCTGAATGCGTACCCCCTTTAATTCCCATCGTGATCAGGATTGGATAAGTAGGTATAATTTCCGGGCTTGCTGCTACTCCTACTGGCTTGTTACTTATAAGTGAAATGATGATGATGTTCATAATAACTTCCCACTCCTGTATATGTGTGTAGATATTCAGCATAATATTACTTTTGCGTAAATATACACTTTTTAATGATGGTGAATCATTATAATATCTACCAATATGATTATATGTTGTGGGAGAGCATTTTTTATATGCCTAAGTAGGAATATATAGCACGAAGAGTTGCTATAAAACATTGTCTACAGTCTAGATGTATTTTTATGCACACACTTTATGTATGACATATGGATGTCAGAGAGGCTTACAAGTAGCAGGACCCCACTCGGAGCAGGCAAGTTGGCAAATTAGAAACACTAATGGATAAAGTTATGATGACGGTATATTATTGAAGAGTTTACAAGCATTCATCGCGAACAATCATAAGTTGAGCTATGTCACTGTTGCGTAAGGAGGAACACACAAAATAATAATTTTCTGGAGATTCTCCGAGTTGTTGAGAAAGACGCGATGCGAGCTGCAAGTTTAATGTGAGCATGACGGGTTAAGTGGATATAAGTGGTTGATTATTAAGCACCGAAGGTGCTTTATAAAATTAGTCTTGTCCGTCCGTCCGTCTGTCCGTCTGTCCGTCCGTCCGTCCGT
>JAAXOA010000093.1:0-37648 GCA_036561885.1 Salina celebensis | reverse complement strand
AAGTTGTACTCAAGGCTATTCTCAAGTTTCGTCAGGAAATGGAAAACAGTCTTTCAACAATTGACCAGCATAATCCAATCGAATTCAACCAGCAGCTGAATAAAATTGTAAAGAGTGTGATTTCTTCTTGCAAAGATGACTCGGTGAAGACTCTGATTGATTTGGGTTGTACGAAAATGTATCCATACTACCATAACTGGCTTCAGAATCGGGAGGCGGAGAGGAATCGGAAACTTGAAAATGTTGGTTCCCATCTTGCGAGGTTATATCAGGATGAAATGAAGAAAGTGACTGAGTCGGACAAGTACTTTCCTCCTGATAGTCTACGAGCAGCTCATACTTGTTTGGTTGAAAAGATTGAAGAATTGTGGGCGTTGACTTACACAGTGCCAGCTCCAAGGAATACGACATCAGCATTGACGGATCAGTTGAATTCTGAGTTTACCGAATTTGAGAAGAAGAACTTGAACAAAATCGCCATAGCGCAGAAGAATGCGGACAAGCTGCTGTCGAAAATGAAGAGCGCGTATGAAATCCAGATGGACGAATTTCTCCAAGAGAATGCAGACGGAGTTGACGATGCCACTTTTGAAGCAGCACATAAAAACTCCCACGCTGATGTGTTCAAGCAATTTCAATGCGATGCTGAGAAGATTTTACGCAAGGGTGAAAGTATTTATCCTCATCTGGTCATGCTGAAGTCATTACTGGACTACTCCCAGAGTCTCTTTAAAAAGGAAAACGCGTCACTTCGGGAACAAGCAGAAGAGAAGAAAAAAGTCGAGAGAGGCGAAGGTAAAAAACTTTTGCGGGGCCGTGGACGCGCCCGTCGTCGTTACTAAGCATTTATGTAACCATCAGTACAGTTAAATAAAAAAGCTAACAAAATAGTATGTAAAGTAATTTTGAAATTTTCTATTTATTTTCATAGAAAAATCTCAGTACTCCATGAAAGAAGATCAATTTCAATATGAAAACAACACTACAGGCCTTGTCCTGGAGCCTATGCTGTTTCAGTTTGGTTTGGTCAATTATGGCGTAGCCACAGTTACCAATTGTGACATTGACACTAAATCTAGACCGGCCGTCATTGCATGGACAGGCGACAACGAGTGGATTGTTGGAGAGGAGGTCGGAGAAATTGAAGCTGAATTAGGTGGAGGAGCACTTCAAAGGCAGTGGACATTAGCCGAGATGTTTACAGCTGCGGATGACAATTCAAACGAGATTTTTAGGAATACAATCGATATTGGAACAGATAGAATCAAAGTTACTCCCGAATTCATATTGGGAATGTTCTTAAAATTGGAGAAGCAACGAATTGAGAAAAACTACAATGGATTTATCGAAGCTGTTTACATCAGTGTTCCATTCTGGCTCCCTAGTTACCAGCGACAACAAGTTCTTGATGCAGCGTCAATCGCAGGTTTCAAAGAATCCTTTCTCTTCAGTGAAAACACCGCTGCAGCCTACTTCACTTTTGCCAGCGCCCTATTTCAACCCAAAGAAAATACAGTGGTAATATCGGAGAGCTCAAATAAACTCGACATCGCCATCTTTTCATACCAACAAAATCAGTGGAAGATGTCAATGATAGGACACGCTGGAGACTACGAGTCTGACATGTCCAAAATGAAGGATGAGAATGGGTGGGTGAAATACATCCCTTTGCTCGGACAAATTGCCTGGTTATGGAAATACGGATCTTCTAAAGTAAAAGGGGAAGAAGAGAAATTAGTTGATCAACTTGCTTCACTCTACTCCAGAGCAAGAAAACTTGCAGAACGAGCAAGATATGCAGACACTTCATATAAGCTCAACATTCTAATTACTTGCGAATCAAGCAGTTGGACGGACCTTCTAGTTCAAGTTGCCAAGAAAATTCCCGGGTATCAGGACATCCACGTGTATCACCCAGCAGTTCTTCATGGTCTGAACGCCTTGTTGAAATTACAATCCCGGACTGGGTCGTCAGTGTACGAGTACGTCTCGGATGGAATGCCATATTATGTCAAAGTTCAACATGACTATAGCTGGACTGTGGTCGACCGAAAGGCAGAGTTCTTCTCGAAAATTTGGAAACGACAACTTTCATGCAGAATTTCATCAACTACAAAAAGGCTCTCAATTTTACAAGAGAATTCTAGTGGCCGTAATCCAGTACTGCATGTTACACTAAATAAACAACTGCAATCCGGAAGTGATGTGGAAATTTATTTGAAAAGAAATCGTTCAGGTATCATATCACTGACCGAAATAAAATACAAATCTCCAGGAATGTCCAATATTCAGTGGTATAAGATGGAGAAAGAATATTACAACACCACGTCTGACAACTTGACACCTACAGATGTAAAAGAATGTACGCAAACTGTTGATAAGATTATGTCAATGTCTGGTGTAGCTGCAAAGTTGGAAAAGGGAAGGGACAGCGTACGGGCTAAAGTGAAATCAATTCTAAACTCTATTAATGATGGCAAAGGAACTATTCCGAGTGACATTGTCAAAATGTTAGTTACTAATCAGGTCAAAGCTATTTCACACAGCGTGGAACAATCAGAATTTACTTTGGATGATGTAAACGCAAGTCTTACTGTGTTAGAAAACCTTGCCACTAAATACCTGTTGTAAACTTCGTCATCAGTCGAATGTAAGCCGAACAATTTTATGATGATTAAATTTCAAAATATAAATTATTGTGTTACAATAAATTAATAGTCTAAGGTAGCATTCTCATTTCACCCAATGCAAACCAAATCGTTCTTAGGAAGAAAACAAAACTGGATATTTTTCCTTCTAAATTTTCGCATCCATTCAATTTTCGGAATATCGACTTGATTCAAGTGTTTTACACGAATCTATGCAAATGTCTACATAAGGTAAATTACTGCTGGTAATTTTTCCATCTGCATCAGGTTACAAATTGTTTATTGTACCAAAATTAGAGAGCAAATTCTAATTGGCGATAGCGAAATTGCATAATCAAACGTGGAACTTTGAATTGCAACATTTTAATTTTTCAGGTTGCTTTGCACCTCCGAACAAAGTTTCACATCGGGCGGAGCAGCAGGTAGAAACCAGGAATCAGCAGTGTGAGAAAACAAACACGAACAGCTGACTGCTCGAAAACATATTGGATCTCATAATGTTTTGTTTTCCCTGGCCATAACATTTATCCATCGGTTATCGGGTTATCGTGTAAACTCTCTCTATGTTATCCCTGTAAGGTCCGAGGCGATTTGTCGAATGAAGATAACCCTTCAAAAATGACAGTTGAATGGAATAATTGTTTCATTTGCCTCAACGACCTGGGGAAGTCGTATGAGAGTAGATATCCAGTTGAAAAGGTTTCTCTTCTACTTGATTATCTTGTAGACACGCCTGCCAGGAATTCAACAATTGTTTGCGACATTAAGGAGTTAATGAATGAAGGAGGGACTGGACCACCGTTGAGGGTTTGTGAAACATGTGGAGAGAAAGTTACAGTATTTAGTGATCTGCGTTCGGAACTTGCGGAAATTCAGAGGCAGTTGTCAAGCGTAATTGAAAATGTGAAACAAAAAGTTAAAGATAACTCGAAGGCGAATGGAGACATTAGGCTGGACATGTTTAATGAGTGGTTAAAATCTGAGGAGGAGAAAGTAGAATTAAATGAAGACGAAAGGCTCAGATTGGGACACCAGAAAAGGATTTTGAAGAGCTTAACCGCGTTCCAAGAAGCTGTCACTGAAACAAGTAAACTCAAACTGAAATTTTAATTGTGTCATGGCGACATTAATGACAAGGAGAAACTAATTTTTTTAAAAATCGTTTTAGGTGTTTTGTATTTAACTCCGGGAGGTTTCCAGCCTACCAAACCGGATCAAAACGCCCAACTTGCTGTTGTCAAAGATGAAATTCAGGATGACAGCAACGACTCCCTCTTCCCAGACCCTTTTGCTCTCCTCCAGTTAGTTCAAATGAAAGACCCACTCATTCCGATTCCTCCACTGGATCCCATTCTTGGTTGTCTTGACAATACTAACTCCAAACTACCTGTTAATATTATACCCCAAAGAAAACTGAAAACTACCTCCAGTCCTCGCTGTAAACCAGAAAAACTCGCAAAAATCTCACCAAACCATGTTTCAAAGTTTTCATCATCAACTCCTATTCCTAATTCATCAAAATCAAGCTCAAAACTTTCTGCCAAAGCGAAATTAAGTCAGCAGAAAACTTCTAGAGGAAGGAAACCTTCGAAAATTGTTCAAGCTCCGATACCGCCTGAAGCAGTTTTTTCAACACCAAAACAATTCCTTCGTACTGACCCCCTTTATATTAGCAAATATGTGCCTGCCGTTTACTCCGGGAAGCACAGACCAAAGCCCTTGAATGCTTNGTACTGACCCCCTTTATATTAGCAAATATGTGCCTGCCGTTTACTCCGGGAAGCACAGACCAAAGCCCTTGAATGCTTGTGTTATTCCAGACTGCCAATTTAGATGCAAACATGTCTTCACTATGGAAGAGCATTTGAGAGTTCATGAACTCCAGCTCAGTGAAATCCCCTCAAGTATTCCTTTGTTTAAATGTGAACAATGTGACAATCGTGTGTTTTACTGTGCTCCAAACTACCACCTCCATTCAGCCAGTCACTCAATCAAATATTCATTCAAGTGTGAAGTCTGCTCCGAAAGAATCCCAGCTTTTGACTACGCCCGCCATTTGCAAACCCATTCTGCAGAACTGGAGACAGTGATTCCTTGTCCAAACTGTTCTTATTGCTGTTCCTCTCGGAGTAAATACATTGACCACTTGCTGGTCCATCCACAGGGGAATTTTTGGTGTGATGTTTGCCAAACGGTTTTTAAGAAGCGGAAGTTTACTTTTGACGCATTTTGAAAACGATCACAAAGTACTGGAACCAACGCCATGTGGATTTGAAGGATGTAAAAAAACTTTCCGAGATCCGTTAACATTGCAAGTTCATCGGCGTGGACATCAGCAAGGCCACGTTTGTTCTTACTGTGGTAAGGTACTTCTACATAAGGCCGGGTTGGAGTTGCACGTGAGGACGCACACGGGTGAAGCACCTTTTCCATGTAATTTTTGCGAAGAGAGGTTCACTAACAAGCCGGCATTTGAACGACATGTTAGAATGAAGCATACTGGAGAAAGGTACACTTGTGAAGTCTGTGGGAAGTCGTATGCTGATAAGAGCCGATTGACTGATCACATGTCAGTACTCCATGAAGGGAAACCGGGATTTCCATGTGAGAAGTGTGGGAGAGTTTGTATAAGCAAGAAAGCTCTGGAATGTCATATGCTAAGTCATAAGGAGGAAAGGGATCATGTTTGTGACGTTTGTGGGGCGAGTTTCCGGTTCAAGCATATTTGGAGGAGGCACATGAATACCCATGGGGACGAGAAGAAATTCAAATGTGACGAGTGTGGAAAGTGTTTTATGTTTCAGAGGGTGAGAACCTTAAATAAGTATTGTTTAAAAATACATATTTCAGGTTTAAATGTAGAAAATAATTATAAAACTGTTTTTTTTCTTTAGTACTTGGATGACCACGCAAGGACTCACACAGGAGAACGACCGTTTGTTTGCGACAAATGTGGAAAAGGTAGTTTGTAGATAAGAAACAAAATGTGTTCCCTCAGGGAATTGTTATCAGTAAATTCTAATTGATTTTTGTTTGATACAGCATTTACTCAGCAATGCGCTCTGCGATTCCACAAAAGGAAGATTCATTTGGAGCCTCCGAGTGTATTCAGGGGGAAGAATATGTCCAAGCCTGGAATGATGGCTGAAACTAGTGGTCTTAAAGCTGAATGTAGTTCAATGAGTCAAGAAATCGCTTTAAATTAAACAAATCCCAAATACGATTTTGAAATCTTAACAGTTTCAAATAGATTTCATTCATAGTTGCAGGCTGTACATGTATACTGTACACGGCATAAGTATACAGAACTTTTTAACGTTTTTTGTTATTACAAACTATTTTATGCAAAAGAAACAAGATTGACGTTAGCTAAGAGCTACTAATAAAAACATTTCGAAAGCGAAATATTTTATTTCATTGCAGTATTCGTTAATGTATGGGTGGCTGTAGAGTCTTGTCCTGAATGATCAGAATGCATACAACTGTACTACAGATAGTCAATGTTATTTTTCCTACGATAGTCTTACAAGATAAGCTGTTTGGAATACATATAGGCTCATACTACTTCGTGATCATCACCTGAACGATTCAAGCATTATGAAAGCAGCACTCACGTAAAACAACACTGTGGATATAGAAAACGCATCATGGCATGTGCGCACTATGAACGCATACATTTCAAGCTTTCAAAATCCTTGTCATGTCGACCTTGTCTATTGCAAAATGCACTGATAAACTTTCCTATTTAAGAATCAGCAGTTTTTAAACAGCTTTTGTCATTGGTTGGTATGTAATTAAAATGGCAGGGAAAAAGGAAGTAGTGAAAATTCACGGAAATGATAAACTCTCAGATAGGGTGAGTTTGTTTCAGAAACAAGTTGAAAAGAGTGAACAGTACCAGAAGAAGAACCCATTTTCGTCGACCTTCAAGAAAACTCAAAGCGAAGACTCAGTAGAGTCTGGATCTGGAGGGGTTACCAGTGCAGGCCTTAGCAAGGATGATCCAAGGTGAGCTCATTTTTATTTCTTTGTTCAAAGAATTTGTTACCAGTTTGGAGTGATTTTTTTTTTCTTGACAAAAGGTATGGCCGACCACCGGAAGGCTCCAAAACAGAAATGCGGGGAATAAAAGCGCACAGCCATGTCAGCAACGAAATCGTCGAGCTTTGCAGTGTCATTCGCCAGATTGGAATTGAGACAAGTGACGGATCATGGATTGTTACTTTTGGAGATTTGTTCCAGACTTATACTGTCATATCAAACAAAGTTGTGGGAATTTTGCTACGTGCGAGAAAACACGGACTAGTTGAGTTTGAAGGGGAAATGTTGTTACCAAAGACGGGATGATAAGAAAATTATAAAACTGTTGAACCAACCATAAGAAGGTTTCAGTAATTCAGTTGTATGCGGGGCTTAAGGACCTTGTTCGCTCGTGGACGACCTGCAGTTTTCTAACGCTTGTTGATGTTGCTGGACTTATAACGCCTCAATACAAAAGTTGGAGATTTTATTAATCTAATCAGCCACCAGGAATGGGGCGATTTGTATAATTAATATTTACGTAATACCGATTAAAAACTTTCACCGTCAGGATTTTTCCCTTCAGTGTCTACCTTCATTTTATGCAGTATGCATAAGCAGTTTAACTCTTTCGAAGATCTTTGAAACCGATGTATTTATAGAATGCTAAGACTCGATTATATACATAACGCGGACACTATAAACATAGCTGATCCTGGTTATTTTTAAAAAACAGCATCCTCGCATAAGACCTCAATGATACACTTATCACCTCATCTCCATAAACTTAAAGTGAAAGTAAAGTAGTTAATTTGAACATTTTACATGATTCCTGAGTTGACTTAAATTAATTCATCACATACAGCCATCAAAATCCGAACTTGGAACAACTATAATAAAGATGGACAATCATCAGTGGCACATGCAAGCGTGTACGTGTGTATTTCTACGTAAGATAAAACTTGACCATCTAACTTTTGCAGACAATTTTCACCGGATATGTGGTGTAAGAGGTCTAAAGGATATCCCTAAAGTGGTCACTGTCCTTAGTTCGACTTACACTTGGGGTACCTTCCTTGTGAGTTCTTTATGAATGAAAAATTATTTCCTTATTAGCTTCATATTATTGATCGTGGAAAAACGATAATAATAGACATAAGCTCATGTTATCAGTCATCTTACACAGTTATCTTTAACGATTTTTTTTCTTTCTTTAGCTTCGTCCTTAATTTTCTGATTTTGTTGTGAAATCCATTATTTTACTATGAAACGGAGCGAACTGATACAATCGGTTGATTGAACCGTTCAGACTTCATGGTTAGCTCCAAATAAAATTAATGGACAATATGGTCCTGGTTAGAAACAAAGTTATTTAATTGGGATTTAAAAGCGTAGCCTTTTATATACAATTTGCACTAGTATAATTTATGATAAGACGTAAAACATTAGAAGTAAATGGCACAACCTTAATAAATATCATAAAATACAACATTCTGTTATCTAGCAAGATGTAACGTGGCAGAATACTGAGAAGGCAATCCAATCACTGCTTTGGTACATTGGCAGTTTTCTGTTGTGGCGCACTTGGGGAAGGCGTTGATTTCTCTTTTGTATACCTGACCCCAGACGTTTGTGACTCTGTTGACTTTTTACGTCGTTGACTCCACACCTCCTGCTGCTGTACTTGTTGTGTTGTTATCACTGTTTGAGTCACCGGTGAAAGTAGAAGAAAGCTTGGAAATGGCTGCTGTGAGACCTAAAATGAAAAAGGACAATTATGTAGGCCTAATTTCATGGTGATTAGTCCATAAAATATGAGTTTCATATGCACCTTTTAGTTGTGGTACAGTTTGTTCTAGCAAACTGAGTGTTGTTCTTTTGCACACAAAAATTATAAAGATAAGAATAGCCGATAATACATTGCACAAGTCGAGGATAATCCAGGCCCAGTTGTTTTCTTTGTTTATGGTAGCGATCCAGCTTACAACTTCAAAAATCCAGGAGAGACCCATGACCACTGTCAGTTTCAAGAAGAGGACGATGCTATTCATAACAGAACATTTATATAAAGAACCATAACTCAAGATACTATAGATTTAGTTTTTCATTAAAAATGCATCTTACTTTTGTTGGTCCTCTGCTGTCTTGTTTGACCTGAGGTTAACAGCTTCTTTTTTGTATTGGTACAGTCCATACATCGTCATTCCAGCCAAAATCCAACTCAACCCGATCAACACGCCCAAAATGTAATAAACGTAGATCCCTTGCGCCCAAGGTGCCACGAAACAGTAGTGCTCCCCATACTCTGGAATCAGCACTTGACTAACCCGGCAACTAAATATGGAACACCAAACAATAAATTACTTTGCACATAAAAATATACAAATATTATGAGAGTTAGCAATGATTTTTCCGTCTTCGTACGAAAAACTGTATTCCATAATGACTGATGTAACAACGACTAGCAAAGGTAATCCCCAACCGAGGGCAGAATATCCAAGGAAACGCTTAAAATGTCGGCCTCCTTCATTGCGAATAGACCGGAAGGTCCGCCATACTAAAAAAACATTACAAAAAAACTTTAAACTGTCTAACCAATCCGTTCTAATATTAATTGAGTCTTACAATCAATATTGACGACTAGAAGCCACGTAAATGCAGCAATCATAAAGTAATGTCCTCCAATGGCTAAGTATTTCAAAAATACATATGTTCAGTTATGAGTGTTGTTTTATAGTTTATAGAGTTAATTTGATGTGTATTTACCATTAAAAATACACCCCGGAGAACGATACTGTTTCTTACTATGGAGTAATCCTAACAAGTGTGCAGTTCCTAAGAAAATTTGCATAAAAAGTAAGGAAGCAGTGCATGAACAAAGCGTTTTCCCATGAATATTTTGCTTCGGCCAGGTAATCAAGTAGACCAGAGTGGTTAGAAAATGGATAAGTCGCTCCGATGTACATAGTGACCATGTAAAGCCTCGACACAGCTTCTTTCCTGGCTTTTTCCTACAAAAATATGATAAGTTTTAAGCAGTGACTATTTAAAACTGAAATGTTTTTTTTTTAACTTACTTCTTTTGCCAGTTTTTCTGCTTTATCTTGCGTGCAAAAGAACAAAATGGGTTTTGCATCTTTGCCTAGTGGATGTTTTGGAATAGGTGTCTATGCACCATGTCATTTCTTCGAGATATTCCCAGTCTCGATTTGCCCCAAGAAATACCACTTTACCGTCAGTTGTTGGATGGAAGACAGTGTCACAATCGGATACCCATGGCTCAACGGTCTCATTTAGGGTTGTGTTACATATAATACGGGGTGAAGTGTAAAATGGATTCGCCTTATTTAATGGAACATGTTTAAAATTGTTGGAATCCAAATACTCCGGGTCAAATTTGTTCGTCCAGGTTTGGGAAGTGGCATTGCAATTGCCTCCAGCCCAGTAAAATCCAAGAGGACAGCATTTGGGGAGAATGCGTCGGTTTTCTAAATGACACGTTTTAAAAGTAACTGTCGAGTGTATTCCTATCCCGGTTATTTGAACTACACAAAACTCATCGTGGTCGAAGGAATACACGTCATATCCCAGGTCACCCACGTGAAGAATCCCATTGTCGGAGAGCAATGTGGTGCTACGTAGCATTATCGCAAGGGGTATTTCTTCAGATTGGTATTCGTCGATAGTTGGCGAAATTGTTTGCTCAACTGGAGCTTGTCCATTTCTGCAGGTCCTTAAAGGGTTTCCCGTGTCAATCCTGAACATATCAAATTTATATTAAACTTTTGTATATTCAAACGAAAATACGCACTGTTGCTAAAGGTAACTCACGTATGGTCTCGTAAGACGTATTCCTGTGTGAATCTTCCGTCTTTCTCTTCTACATTTACTAATGTTGGAATTTGCACGACTCCATTACGGGAAACTTCTTGTAATAGATGACTAGTGTCTGCACACGCTCGCAGTTTTAACGATATTCCGCTTGATGGTAGTGGATGTGGGGAGGTTAAAGTTCTCCGACTGGAAGTCTCAGTCTCCTCGCCAATAGAAAACGTCACGAGTGAGACAAAACTTAGCACTAAACAACTCCACATTATCCTCCGCATTGCACAAGTCAATCAATAGTTGGCATTGAAAACTTGCTAATTGCTAATTGGACTGTAGCTCCATTGTGTATATTCTCTTTTTGTGTTACATCTTTCAAGGATTGTTTAATTTAAGTTTCTCACCGAAATTCATTTTAAACTGGTTTTCAACAAGTTTTCATATGAAAATTCCACTTTTTATGCAGCAACATGTGTCCACTATGCACTTCAACTTGGTCACTCTTAGTCTCGTCAAGCCAACACAAGAACATGAATTAAACTGGACTTACAAACATATCAAGTGCAAACATAAAAAGGCACTTTTTAGGGTAGACAAATCTGCAACGAAAAATTCTCTAGTGAAAGATTTTGATGGTTTTTTTTTGAGTGAATGTGTGCATAAGATAAACCGGTCAAATGTACACAACCCTTCTATAAATTCTACCTAGTAGAGGTTTGAAAATACTTTGACTCCTAACGATTTGTTTTCTTCTGGGTTCGTGTTTAATGCACTTCATACAAGATAAAAATCCTTTTATGATAGACACGTAGGAGCTCTTAACAAAGTCTGCAGTACCTCGGTCTCATCCTGCGGCTAAATTTTTAAACACATTGGATTGAGGAAACCTGACTTGGCGTCATTTGCATGGTCAGTTATGTATTCATTTGGATTATCTCCCATGGAAGGTAAAGAAGGAAATGCTGACCAACTAACCGCAACAAATTTGCGCAAATATTTGTATGAAACTGTGCGAAAAATAGGAAACCGAGAGGGAATTTATAATCCAGCGGTAGCGGTTTTTGGTTACACCAGCCAAAAATAGCTGGAAACTATACACATGCGTAATTTCTAGTAACTTTATTTCCCTTACAGTGACAAAAAGTTCATTCTGCGTGGGATGAGTTTGGTAATTCCATGGAATCCCAGTTCCCCAAGCTCTATGTCCTGTCTTTAACTGTCATGGTGACAATTTTGTTTTCATGTGAATTACAATCCTCACGAATTTAAACGTGAATACGTGTCCACAAAATGCATACCGATTACAAACTAAGTTTTGTTAGCGATCGCTCGTGTGGTTAAACATGACTTGACAATTACCCTTTTGCCCTCCGGCAAAATATAAACTACCATTTTGCACAATACGCACAACAAAAGATCAAAACTATATTGAATTGCTAATTGACTAACGTAGTCAATGAGATATGAATGAAGTGGGAATTTTGGGTGACCACGGACATGCAGAATTCATACACGTATCCACCCACGGAACTATATTTGTTTAATGTTTTACTGAAGGCCGACAAACGACTGAAAATTACGGATTCTTGAAATAAGAACTATTATGATGTTTGCGTTTCAGCATGCTAATTACTTTATATGTATTCTCCCCTCTAGGGTCTGGTTAGAAGCCAAACATTGTGACAGGGTTGTATTACATATAATGAGACATTCATGGAATAAAATTACTATTTTTGTTATCATGAAAAAAGCAAAGCGTGGGCACAAATTTCAGCTAAAACCAGCTCACATGTGTGGAAACTGATAAACCATAAACATTTTCTGAGCAAAGACGGGATTGAAATTCGTTCCACGAAATAAAACAAACAAATATTCCTTTACTAACCGTCTAACATCAATGTTGATGCAGAGAAATCCATCCATCTTTCCTGAATAATTTCTTTCATAAGATACAGATAAGAGGCTGGATATAAAAAAAAAGATTGATGACCTATTCCTGATATTTGCATTTTAACGCATATTTAGCATCAATGCAAAATATATGTTGACTTAATGACTCATCCCAAAAACTGTTTACTTTGTGATTCAATGTACTGTGCAAACAAATTGTTTTTTTGCAAACTTTGTTAGGATTGGGGCATTGTGAAACATTCCCGGAGGTTCTCCTCCCACCCGAATGTTAAATTGTTTGGTGATCTGTCGCCTCATAACTTTTACTATTAAAATGATTATGAAATCTCGATCTAAATTAATAAAAAAAAAATCACTTGGCAGCATTCCACAAGTCGTTCTCATAAGTTGAAGGTCATACGATCTGTACGTTTGCAGGCTCTGTGATTAGGTACCCTGTACCTGTATAGGTATCAATATCGTCTCCACAGTTAAATCATCAACCAATTTACGAGTCTGAACGGAAGCTGCGTATCTCATCTAGCGATCATCAAGGCTCATCTTCATTTAATTTTTATACACATTCCTCCCCATAATTATCCAAAACCACTCAAAGTAAACCATTAATTACTTGAAGATCCTCACGCATAAACAAAGCATTCTTTGAAAAGTACCTGCGCATCGATGAGTCTAACAAAAAGTGATCGATACAGATATATTTTTTTACATGGAAAGGCACAGTCGTCCTAATTCATGCGAAGAGATGAGGATTCTAACAATGCGATGATGCAACTTTTGCCTTCTTCAAAGAAGGTCTTGTCTGCTCTGTGACACTGTTACTATTCTAATTTTTGTCTTATGCAGCGACCCCCACTACAAGTGTTGAGTTGCCTTGTTTGATAAGAAAGGGCTGATCCAAAAAGAACGTCACGTGAATGGAAAGGTTGTTTATTTGCGAAAGGACCGACTAAGAAATTGGGTATGGGAAAGGGTATCCATCAGACGCCGGGGCGGTCAGCCAAGGGGAGCGAGCCCCATTGCCTCTAGTTCGTAGTCGTAGTGGCTGGGTCTGAGACCGGAGGCAACAGGCGATGCCTGACCGGCGCGGCGGTGGGCGGCCGGGTCCGCGTCCACGTCCTTCCGTTCAGAAATAAGCAACTTTTAAATTCAAGAGACGTACTTTATGGACGATCCCAATTATAAAAATGTGAGTGAGGATGACCCTCAGGATCCTAAATTAATTCTAGTCAGCACCCCACACATAAAACACACACGCAGTTGACGCCGTGTGCACACCTACGTTATCTTTCAATCAATTAAAATTCACTTTGCTCATTAATGAAAGATCTGCATGAAAAGATACCTGACTAGATTGGATCCGTATAAACAATACAAAAAAATTGTTTGTTATGTTACCACTGTGGTTATGGCATTGTTAGGTGTCATGAAGCAGTCGCGTTTTTGCACAGAAATGTGATACACTCGCGAAAAAAAATCTGCAGATTATGCAACTAATTCAAAGGAGAAGGTCAATGTTGCCAGTTTAGGGAGGAAGTTGGAAGCAATGAAAATCATAAATCAGGTGGATTTTAAGGTGGATTGAAACCAAGAGTGAGTTCACGATTTTAAAAGTGATTTCGAAAAACAGTCTTACTTTCAAAACAAAAATGTACAAAATAATTCCTCTCAGTGTTATTCTCGTCGGTGTGGTAAGTTTTGCGAAAAATTTATAGTGGTATTTATTATTAAGGAAAGTTTTTTAACGGAAAATTAACTTTTGTAAAGGTATCGGCAAATAATATAGAGCCAACCGAAAACGGATCTTTTTGTATCACAAAGCCCCCAAAGCGAGCCATCTCTGCTAATTGCTCGTCTACAGAAATGTGCGAAATTTTATTAAATGTTTCTCCAGCACCGTCGTCTTCTTCAATTGTGGAATGCGGTGACCATGGGGAATGTGTCACCAATTTGCCTCCTAATAATGAGTACTGCAAAGACGCATGTGAGTCTAGTTCTTGTGCATCCTTGTGCTTGCAACTGTATGAAACAAAGTCAGCCCAGTATTGTATTGACACGAGGGACCATCCTAATGCAATGACGCCAGGTTATTATCGCCAAAATAAGTATTACTGCACATGTCTTATCAATAGTAGATATTTTTAAGAAGAAAATTTTAAAATATTTATTTTTTATCAAATTTTTAAATTGTTATCGCATGCGTTTCTGTATTAAAATTTTGTTTTAAAAGTTTTGTTTAACAAAAGTAGATTATTTTATTCTTGGTGACGGACTTTTATTCAGATTTGGCGTCTTTGGACCACTCACAAAGTTGTTTGACTGCTGACTACATTTTGTATGAGGATTTCCAGATTTATCGACATATCTGGAGTACAAGTTGAGATCCCTTTGGGCCGGGACTGAAGCACCAAGTGACATCCGGTTTACGTAATTCTTGTAAATGTCCCGGCTTAGTTTGCTAACAGTGGGAGGAGTCACCGAAAAAGAGCTGTCCTTTGAAAAAGCACTTAGCGGACATATCGACGTGTTTACAATTTTCGCCGACATCGGCGAGTTTGCATTGCGAGGAAGTTGCTGCTGGAAGTTGACAAAGCGCTTGTACAACATAACGTCTGTTTTTCGGGGTGATTTGATTTCTACACCGTAGGTTTGCTTCATTCCAGTAAAAAATGAGGAGAAAGTGAGTGGCTGTCCAGGTCCTGCTTGGCGTTGTCCAATAAATCCACTCGAGCTGGTCATACTTGAACTCATTTCTTCACTGCTGGAGTATTCTGAATCAGAGCCACTTGTTGAATTTGTACTTCCCGTTGAACTGATCCCCAAAATGCTTGGATTCTTTTGGCTTGAGTTTTTATTGGAAGACGACTTCTTTCCTGAATTCTCCTCTTGTCGCTTGCCAGGCCGGATGCGGACCGAGAAGGGGCTAAAGTCTGTTGTGAAATTTGGCATGAAATCCCGCACGCTGTGGCTCACTTTAAATGCGTACAAATCTCCAAGCGGGATAAACTGCCGAGGTCGGTAAAGGTCTGAGTAGGCATCAATGTCATCCCAGTCCTCGCAAGGAAGCAGTTTACACCGTTTGTGGACTTCGTGGGCTGAGTAAGGCAAGGCATCAAGTACCCGACTTGAATACCACTCAGTAAGAGTTCGCAGCCCTCCATAGTTCCCTCCAGTGACTCCACCCGGGGAAAATCTCAGATCGGGTTTGATATGCAGATACAAATCGCTTTCCAAGCTCCACAGTGGAAATGGCTCTTTCATTGGAGAAAACATTCCCAAAAACAAATTTATTGCGTTTTGCTTGTCTGCATCTGAAAATGTGTTGGAATAGTAGCGACTTAGAGTTTGCATAATGTCATTTCCTTGACTTGTCCAAGGGGCTGTTTTTCTATAAGTATTTATCCTGTGGACCAGTTGAGAACCGCCATATTGGAGGGCCAGAGTGTCTCCATGATCTTCATATAATTCTTCCAGCATTCTGATCACATCAGTGTCAAACTCAAGCTCTTGTGACTCTGACAGTAATCCCAAGGCCCTTAGTTGATGAGCTAAGGCACATTTTCCTAGGGCGAACTGGGCCGTATTTGTTCTATCTAAACAGTCGACACAGTTGATCCTCACCAAACCAGTTTGTTTCCGGCCGAAGCCTTTATCTTGGTCACAGAAGCTCATAAAGAGCCCAGTCTTTTTAAAACATTCTTCACTTATTCCAGCCAGTTTCACCATGACGTTTTCCTCCTTTTGTTTGTTAGTCCGGGCCATGTCAAAGCCAACGTAGACAATACGATGTTTTGGAGGCAGGAACTGATTTAGAGTTTTAATTCCTAAGACAAACTCTTCTGTTAAAATACTCTCGTGTTTCTTCTTCTCCCTCTTTTTAACTAAATTCACTACAACCACTGGGCTTCCAAATCGATACAACAAGTCTCCAAAATGTTTTCCACTGGTTTCTGCATATGGATCGGCCATGTCAATGCCGATTGGCGGCTTTGGAACCATTTTAGCAATGTCTTGACTCCAATGAGCTGGAATGCTGCCTCTCATTTGAACGAAACTTGTAAACCGTCCTCGTTTGAAGCAACTAACACTTGAATCAAAAACAATCTGTTCGGTTTCCACTTCGTTGGCGACGTTCCCTTGGAAGTTGGCTCCACGCTTGAGGAATCGGGTGCCTGCATAGCGAGCAGACCGACGGGCGATTACAGTAAGATAAACAGGTTTTCCGTAGACACACACACTACTTTGACCGATGAAGCCATGGGTGACGTATAGAACCCAGTCGGGATGGAGTAACTGCTCCATAGGCTCCAGCAGTTTGTTGTTCCAAACAAACTTCCGGTTTACGAAGTTACTCACGCCATAGCTGGAAATTAGGTCGGGGTTAGTAACTTTGTAGCCTGGAATGAGGGTCTTGTGAGGGGACAAGTTGTACTGCAACGTATTGGTGAGGTCGTAGCTGTAGGTGAAGTAAAAGTTGCTGGAAAGGTCGATACTTTGGAAGAGTTTGAGGTACCTCAGCTCATCTGGATTTTTTGAAGGTCCATCAGCGGGAATGTAAATGCACGCAGTGTCTTCAATTTTGTACACTGAATGAAATCCTATTGTCGCCACTTTCCTGCGTTTTGTAATTAAAACAATGTAGTATCCCTCGAGGAAACGGACAAATCCAAGGATTCCAAATGCAGACACGGTTCTGACAAGTCCTGCGGGGTTTTTTGGACGGTTGACACAGGCAATTGTGGACAGCAACTCTTTCATTTCCTTTTGGGTGTATCTCGCTTGATCTTCGACTAAAACCAGTTCTTTGGACTCCATCCGGTCGATTTTTAAAATGCGGAATTTGGATTCTGTCTGATTGCTGCCGACTAAGTAGAAACGCTGTAGACATCAATCAAAAATCAATCAAATCAAATCAAATTTCCCAACACAAATCAAGTTTGCAAAGCTATTTGATAAATTTGAATTTCTTACATTTCTCGTCTCGTAAAGCACCATCTTCTGAATAGATATGAAGTAAGGTCTGTAGCCATCTCCTCCCCCAAACTCCCCAGACGTTTCGAACATCATTTTTAATTTGCTGTCATTAACTTTAAAAAAATATAAATTAAGAACTGGATTTGAGTTGCATTAAAAAGTGCACAGAGCAGCCACCTGTACAGCTGATGAGTTTTTCCCTTTTTGGTTTTCTACTAGATTCGAGATATTAAAAATACTGTACTATGCAAAAGCTTCCCTGTGCTTCCTTAATCGCTCGCAAAGTGATATTTGGGTTTGAGTAGTAAAGCTGCTTTAGGACCAGAGATTAAATTGCGTAATTATCAAAAATGGCTATGTATTTAAAAATTAACTAATGCCAACAAAGGATATTGTNATTAAATTGTGTAACTATCAAAAATGGCTATGTATTTAAAAATTGACTAATGCCAACAAAGGATATTGTAGTACGTATGCAAATTAATGCTACCTTTATTGCGAAAGATAAAACAATACACGTTTAAAAGATTTGTGATAAACAAAGAAAATCACATTGTATCACTCTATATATATTTAAAATTACTTGGACATTATGGATCTATATCTGGCAGTGCTTTTAATAGTTTAAAATACATAACAAACTTTTAAATCACTTTGGATGTATGTAACAAATAGAAAAATCTTGAAGAAATTTTTATAAACTGGCACAACAGAAAATATATATATACATGTTTTTTGTGATAATAATAGATTGTCCAAATCAGTCACTCCTAACACTAAACACCATTTAAAAATCACTTGTATCTTGTATGTAACATATAAATCTGTATACTTCAGTGTTTAATAGTTGGTTTAATACACACTACACACATAGGAATCTGATGTATGTAAGACGTAAAAAAAATCTTCGTGAAAATTTGTTTAAACGGGCAAAATAGACTCCACTGAATCCAGAAATGATTGATAAGGATGGCTTGCAAGATCTTGATTAGAAAACACTGTTGAACTAGGTGAATCACTTCTAGCAGTCTTGCAAAGTTCTTTTTTCATTTGCGCTGGGGAGAATACATTCGGTCGATGCGAGGAACCCGAACTAGTTTCACAGTTGGTTGGAACTGTACGTGCAAATGGAAACAATGAATTATCAAATAGATCTGAGTTTATATTGTTTACGGTTCGGTTGATATCCACATCTCCGACCTGGTCGGCAATGGCGTTCGGAGATGAGCTGACAGTTTCATTTGTAGACACGCAGGAACTGTTTCGATTTTGATTAGTCATGGCATCACGACTTGAGCACGCATTCATTCCTGGTGATGCCTCAGACTGAACTCGTCCATGGCTACTGAAATCGCTTGAGATTAAGGATCTGTCGTAAAACCCATAGTTTAGTAAATGTTAGTTAAATTAAACTACGATAACCGTGGAAACCATAAGAACTAACCGTGAGCGCAACCGGTTTGTACGCTGGGCCACAAACAACTTAGGCCGGTTTTCATTTTTTCTGGGGCGCCCTGGTTTCCGTTTGACAGGTTGCTCTCCTGCGTTGTTTACAGATTCTACTCTGGGAATCGTCACCAAGGTGGGTATAGGAGTTGAATTTGATTCAAAGATTTGCCCTGATTTTGTAAGGCCTTTCGGCGCCCCAGTCCCCTCTGATTTATCAGATCCACTTGGAATCGTTTCTACCACCGGGCTTTTATCTGATACAGCTGGATATCCAACAAATTCATGACTGGATTGTGACATGGGAGTGACCATTTGGTTAGGAGGGGACCCGCTGGAATGTGGAATGGCTGCTGTCATTGAAATCCCTGATGGCGACGGAAGTGGGCTAATAAAGAACAAATTTCAAAAGACAGGATATCTCTAAATCCTTACACGTACTATATGATTGTTGTGTTCTCACTGTTTGCGAGGGCGTCCTCGTCGTTTTGGTGTTGGAGTTTGTACAGATGTGCCTGTCGCTGTTTCCTCCAAATTTCTATCACAAGTGGGTCAAGAATTACAGTGATAATCTGATTGTTATGCGGAAATTCTACTGAATGGACTAAATTTATTCTTACTGATTTTGCGATGCTTCAAGTGGCTTGGATTCCATTGCTAAAAAGTGGCCATTCATCATTGGGGAACTCGTGAAACTAAAACAAACATTCAAAATTAACGTCAATCTCCCTGATTTTCAGGGATTTCCTGAGTCATCAAATTTAACAAAGAACACTGAAAAATTACTCGGGAGCGTTATTTTCAGCCTGGACATCTCGTCCACTTCTAGTTTTGCTGGGGAGCAGCTCTGGTTTGAAATTTGGTCCATTGACTGGTGACATTTCATATTTCCAGAAAACAGGGGGCGCCCTTTGTTGATTTTAAGTAAATAAAAAGGCATGTATATTTATTTTGAGCCTTGACACTTGAAAAATTTCTCATATTTGCAAAGCTTACGATTTCCGTGGACGTCCGACAGGTCGCTTAGTTTTTTCCACAGGGGGAAGTTCCATCTTGATACCTTCAACAGGCACTGGTATTGTAGTCAAAGGTTTCGTTCTGGGTCGTCCGACGGGGCGCTTGATTTTCACCAGCGGTTCCAATAAATTCTTCCTGGGTCGACCAATTGGCCGTTTGATGGTAACCAAAGGTCTTTACTCTGGGTCGTCCAATGGGGCGTTTTATTTTAAACAAAGGCAACGGCTTTGTTCTAGGTCGCCCTCTTGGGCGTGGGCCGGTAAATAGCGGCAGCGGCCTTGTTCTAGGTCGGCCTACGTTCCGAACTCTGTTCAGATTAAGCAAGTTGAAACTGTTGGGGGCTAGTGGATTTGGCAACAAAAACTCTTCCGATCTTATCTGCCCCGGAAGTTCCATACTAAAGAAAGCGTCTGCTTCATTGTCTCCGTTTTCGTACTCATTCCTTTCAACCTCTTCCTTGACAAGGAATGCTGGTGCTGATGAAAATACCTCGCCAATATCCGCTTGAGGACCTACAGGAGCATCTGGTTGATTTTGTACAGTTCTTGAAGCCAAAGTAGTAGTCATAGTAGCGTTGGATGTTTCACTGACCGGACCGTTAGGTTTGCCGGACTGACGTAAACTAACAGCAACTACAAAGTAATAAAAAAAAATTAGATTTTGGCATTTCTTAATAAATTATTTATTAGTTTTATTAGCAAATTTGTTTTTGTACCGTCCATCATCCTCTGTCGCATCAATAAAAGACCATTCCTGTTGGACACCGAGTCAACAGACAAAAAATTCGTTAGACACGCTTCATCTGACTCTTTGATAGTTTTCTCGATGGCTTCCATCATCATGGAATAAACATCCACAACAATCTTCAACCGCTCCATTTTTCCTTTCAATTCTTCTTTTAATTGATTCACTTGTTTTTCTATTTCCTCCTTCTGACTCCCTTGGAATCCTACTTCCTTCACAAGTTGAGTGCAATCCCCACAGAGAAATGTCCTGGTTCCCTTGAACACTTGTCCGAGGTTTGCCAAAGTATCACTGAGGAGGTTTTTGTTATTTGGATCCAGTGCCACCACCGGTGCCTTGACCAAAACTTGGCAAAACTTTCTGAACATTTTCATCTGACACGTCTGGCTGCGCTAGGATATCACGTTGATAACCATTACAGCAAATTAAACACAAAGATAACTCCATGGTTACAAAACTTCTGTGGACCTGGAGACCTTCACGTTTTGTAGAGTTCTCGACAAGGAGGTCGAGATCTCACGACACACACAAGTGAGTTGATTTTCTTTCTCCAGCTCGACTTCGTTTCGTACGAGTTTACACAATGCAGAATAGTAAGCACGCACATTCGAGTTTTGTTTCGACAGCTGAGATGGTTGTTTACTTTTTCAAGGAAATGCTTTTGAAATTCATGTACTGAATGCACACGTTGATGTGTGTTTATGCTAGTCACGCGCATGTGCAAAGTGCATTTTTGTATTATTTTCGCCGAACTTGTTTACAAGTTGCTATTTTTCCGTCCTAGGTGTACTTAAAGATGCACAGTTCGAGCCGTAATGACCATGGAGAAGTTCGTAGGAAGCACGATTCGAACAGTTCTTTCCTTTTCCTGCTACTTAACTAATGCGATTAAACCAGCTTCTGCTAGATGACGTGTTATGTCCTAGTTGAAGTATGAAAAGCGTAAAAAATGAGCGTATGAAAATTTAAATGAACTGCATCGAATTTGCTATTTCATTCATTATCTACGCAATGATGGTTAAATATTCTGTTAAATAATTTTATTAGCTTGTTTCATTATAAAGTTTAAAATTCACCGGTGCGAGTATTATTCAGATTTATGAACATCTCCCGTTGGTTGTGGGACATGGACAGGCTGTGGAATTTCATCAAACGGTATGAATTGTTGTGGAAACTCTTGATGTAGCGGGACTGGAGCTTCTAAAACAGGATAATTTGATTGCACAGGGATTGTTTCGTGGACGTTGAGTTGCATGGGTGGAAGTGCCTCGTCCTGAGGAGGGATGGATTCTTCAATTGGGTTTTTATTGGACTCGTCAATTTCAGGATTTGGAGTGATTGATTTCTTAGATTTCTTTTTTCTTGGGGTTTGGCCTTCTTCTCCGCCTACATTGTGGACTTCGCGCATGTGTCTGGATAAACTGTTTGTGTAGTGGAAAGTCTTTTCGCAAATTTTGCATGGAATGCTGCGGAGACCTTCGTGAACGTTTAAATGCTTTTGGAGGACGGATGGACAAGGAAACCCTTTTCCGCAGCCTTCATAGTGACACTTGTACGGGAGGATTTTAAGGTGCTGGATTTTCTTATGTTGAGTCAGCCCTCTGCAAAAAGTAAAAGTACAAAATTTATTACAAATTTCTTAAAAATTTAGATTTAAATTAAACTTAAAACTTTGTTGTACCTTTTTTCTGAATATTCTTTTCCACAAATGTCGCAAATATAGCTGGGCTTATCTTTCTGGTGAATTTTCATGTGAGAGTAGAGAGTATCCTTGGAAGCTAAACTTAATCCGCACAAATGACAGATATGATTTTTGTGACGCTCTGCGATTGGAATGTGAGTATTGCTATGGGCTTGGAGTTCTGTCGCCGTGAAAAATTTATACGAGCATTTGTCACACTGGAAGGTTTTCTCTGCTCCAGAGTGAAGCCTGAAAACATGCCGGCAACATTCCCGGTAGCCTTTAAATGTTTTCCCGCAGTGACAAGTATTCATTCCTCCAGCATGGTTCGGGTGGCATTCCTGGAAATGTTTCCGAACAAAGCTCATTCCTGAGAAAGGTGCCATACACAAGTGACACTTCAAACGCCATTTGATTTCCTCTGGGAGCTTGACTGTGTCTTCGGTTGGAATCGGCTTGGAAGAAGACGCCTCCCCGGAGTGGGCAATTTGGTTGTGTTTGTTGAAGGTGTACATACTTCTGAAGGGCTTCCCGCAGTCGGCCGCCTGGCAAATGAAAACCTGGTCGAGATGACGGTTCAAGTGGCTTTGTAGAGATATTTTGGATGGACACACTTTAGGACAATGAGGGCACTGATATTTCTCTGGATTAGGATCGTGTCCGAAACGACGGTGACGGTAAAGGGATAAATGGTCATAAAATGTTTTTCCGCATTCTGGACATTGATAAGGTTTGTCTCCAGTGTGCCTTCTTTGGTGGTCGAGAACTCCGCCGATAAAATTGTATCTCCGATTGCAGTATTTACAGGAGTAGAGTACTTCATCAGGGTGAGATCGTTTGTAGTGGTCCATAAAGTTTGCGTGGCCGAGGATTTTAGCGGAACAGATGTGACATGTGAAGGGACGTTTGGGTTTGTAAGAAGATACAATGGAACGGGCTTTGAGACGTCGTCCAGACCCAACCGGGCGTCCAGGTCGGCGTTTGATTGGCTTGGGAGGAGATGGAGGAGACACTTCATTCGAGGAGGAGTCATACTGCAGCGGTTTTGAGCGATGAGGACGTGGAGGTCCTGAAGGGCTTGAAGGTTCAGCACCCATCCAGGGAACGTCAAGGTCGTCATGATCTTCATCAAGCGGCTCAATTTCTTCTTTAACTTCAGGTAAAATTTCTCTGGTTGAGGTGATATCTTCAAATAACTCAGCTTTAATGTCGGGAAGTGACATTGGGTCTTCGTCACACAAAGTTAAGTCTTCAGATAACGACCCCACTCCCACAAATCTTTTCCTAAACACGTCCAACCCTAAACTTTCTAACTGGGTGAGTTCCCCATCTAAACTTGGCTTTCTCGCTTGTTCTGATCGCTCCACAGTTTTTCTTATTTTATTCACAACCCCATTGAGCTCCTTTTCCAACTCTCGAATCTTCTCTTGAATTTGGAACATTTCTTGGAATACATTCTGACAAGGGAAGCACAAAGGAAGACACTTTTGCCTGTCGAATGTCTCCCCCTCCAAATTTCTCCGCCAGCGGACACTTAACAAGCTGCAAAGGAGATCAAAAGCTTCTGTGTTTTTCACTGGGTTATCCAGCCGGATTGATAACAGCTTTCCACAAGGTAACACATTCTCCAGGACGCTAATCTCGTCATATTTTAGAGGTAGATCAACCAAACAAAAGAGGCACACGTGTTTCGTCACAACTCCTTTCCAGCGTTCTTTTCTTTCTCTCAGTCCCTCCCGTCCTTTGGATGGAATACCCTGCGAAAATTACCGAAACGCTGGTTAATAATTGCTGTGCAATATAAGTACAAGTTAGTATTTGTTCAACGGGTCCTTACAAGATGTTTTTCTTCTCTTCTTATCACCTTGTCAGGATCCGCCACGTGATTCACGTGAGTTGTGTTAGTAATTACAAAACTGTCAAAGGTAGAGTTGCTAGGATTGTAGTTTTTCAAAGTAATTCCAGCCATGCATCCTTTTCTTTTCTCGGAACATTTAAAGTAAGCAGTTTGCTTCATTTTAGAGTTTAAGTGAAACAGGTAACCGTTGTAAACTAAAACTTTTCCACCTTTCCTACATCCGTCTATAAATTTAAAAGGATGGTCTACTTGCGTCTGGCCTGGAGGTGTCATCACCTCCAGAATCCCGCAGTCAGTTTCCTCTGCAGTGGCCATGGAGATTGGCAAGCAGAAAAATTAATAGCAATGCAGAGCAACTAAAACTTAACAAATTTGCTATGTCAAAATCAAAACATGTTTATTGTTTATGTTGCGTCACCTGATCGGAGTCAGCACGGCTGAGAGTAAAAACAGAAAGGGGAGCTTTTGGCAAAGTCCAATTATCCGGTCATTTTTGGTAAAGCTCAAGTCTCAAGCTACCACAATTTGCAATTAAGGATGATTGATGATTCAACCAATTTTAATGATAAAATCTTAATCGTTTGTGATTTTAAAAAATGAATTTAATCTTTTTTTTACTTAATTCTTCAAAAATACAAATGTAGTATGGGAATCATTGAAGTTTTCAGTAATATGCGCTGGCTTGAGATTTTTAGATACTAAATATTTTACAATCAAGAAAAAACGAGATGCAAGCTTGTTTAACTTAACGCAGAAATTGCATCGTTAATTGTAATTTTATTAAGAATACTTGTAAAGCACTGTTTGTAGATGAATCTGTTAAACTCCCACATTAAAAATTGCATTTGATGGTGACGCCGTATTAGGTAGGAAATGCTGATAGTAAGACTTTGTAAACTCGATCATTAAATCTTGAGTACAGTCAGGATTATCTTGAGTGTGAAGGCCTGGCGATCCAGAGTAAACTGCAAATGAAGGGACCACTGTTTCAGGGGCTAGGACAGTGTTGTCCGCCACACGGCAGCAGTCTTTTAGTACACAACGACGACCCTGTTGGAAAAATATTAATTCAAATACGGAGGCAGAGGGTACTTGATGTTAACTATAAACTTAATTGTGACACTTACAATAATACAATTCTTGCCAATGTGGACATACGATCCTATCACAGCGGCGTTTACAACGGAGCCTTCCCCGATAAAAACGTTGTCTCCAATGTGCAAAGGGAAGAAAGCGACCCTGTAAATAATTAGAATGGAATTTTCATTTGGAGAATTAGTAAACTAGTATGTAATTCATTAAGCCAGATAATTTCTTGGTGATCTTACCCTTTACTAAACTTCTTAAAGGGAGGTCTGACAGTGACATGCCGGTCAATCACACACTGCCTCCCAATCCGTACACTGGCAAGATCACCCCTAATTATTACTCCATCACGAACAATTGACTTTCCATTAATGACGATATTCTGGGAGCCGCAAAGCACGGTTGATCTGGACACTTTATTCCCAGACGCCTAAAACACAAAAACATGAACATTCAACCAAACAATTAAGTTTTAAAGCTCAGTTCGTAAGATAAGTCACCATTTTAACGAAAATTGCTACTTACCGTTTCAACAAAGTCTTGTTTGTTGTAAAATATGTCTTTTAACTCCATATTTGACTAATTTAAACAAAATTTCCAAACTCGGAAGAAAAACACACGTTTTGACAGAAGTGAAGTTGATGCTCAGCTGTTCATGTGCTGTGCTTTGTTGTTGCATACAAAAATGCATGTGTGTTTACTACCAATACAAGAAACAACGATGATGAATTGTCAAAATGGAAGGGGCGTTTTTAAAAAAATGAGTACTTTTAATGATTCTACTTTAAAGTAATTTTTTTTATTTAACGTTCAACTAGTTCCCAATGCTCCCCCATCAATAATTAGACTTTGACCGACAATCATTTCAGCGAGGGGACTGAGAATGTACATGATTAAATCAGTAATTTCGTTTGGTTCTAGCAACCGTTTTACAAAAAGTCTTTCCATAATTGCTGGAACTGCGCTCATCATAGTTGGGTTATCAGTTACCATGGGTGCATTCACACCACCGGGAAGTACACAATTAACGCGGATATTGTGTTTACCAAGTTCCAGGGCCATGGAGCGGGTGAGGTTTTCCAAGGCTGCTTTGGAAGAACAATACAATGCAAGCCCTAGGGTACCTGCCATCCGAGCACCCTACAAATGATTACAATTGTAAAGTTAAAAGTTTTATTTAATGAATCCATTTACTCTTAATCGTTTTGTTAAGCCGTACGATAGTGCAAATGTTGACCACACTACCCCCACGACCGGCTTTGATAAGCTGCTTGGCGAAGGCCTGCGTCACATTGATGGACACCCCAACGTTGACATCAAAGTGACTGAAAACGTACATTTTAGTAATAATTAATTCTGAATGAAGTATTTATTTTTAAAGTAATTCAAATTACAGTTGAGTGTCGCTCTTTGTGATATCCATAAAGTCAATATTTCTGAGGACCCCTGCATTGTTAACCAAGTGGTCCAAGGGACCAAATGACTCGATGAGTTTACTAGTTTCCTCCCAATTTGTTAAGTCTACAACGTGAGCTTTCACATTAGGCAGGTCCTCCTTCAGTTTGGCTATCGTGACAGGGTTTTTGTCAAGGGTGTACACTTCGGCACCATCGTCATAAAACCGTTGTACTAAAGTACGACCGATTCCTTGACCTCCTCCAGTAATGAGCACCTTTTTCCCTGCAAAATCGATTTTAAGTGGCATGTCGTGTAGTGGACAAAATCAAACTAACATTGAAACATGAAGCAAATTGACATGCAAAATCCAACATGAATTTTCTGTATGAGTTTTCAACTTTGGACTCGTCTATAAAGAACGTCACGAGGATTGTAAGGTGGGTTATGTGTGAACAGTCCAAAAAATGAGGTCTTGGTAGTGAGTCTCCATCAGACCACGGGCAGGACAGCTGTCAGAGACGACACAACGCAGGCTCCCAGGTCTCTCCCTCCAGCCTCCTTGCCCGCTTCGACTGCGAGCCTCGCCGTCAGACAATAATACGGGTCGTCTCTGACAGCCGTCGGGCACGTCTGACGGCTGTAGGGCTCAGTCCTCTCCTGCCTTTCAATCCTCGTGACGTTCTTTATGGATCATCCCTTTTGACAAGCTGTCCAAGGCGAACGGGTCCCCTCTGGAGAATGTAAAACCAGAAAATCTAGAACAGTTAGATTCTTGAAGCTCATGTTCACGGGCAAAACAACATGAAATCATTTTTGTGACAAAGCTCCAACCAAACAAGTTTACTGCAGATATTAATACTAGTATCTACAGCCACATTTTTTATGCAAAAAGTTCATTTTGAATGTTTTTCCACCAACAATCTGGTCTTGAATTTAAACTTAGGAGTGGTTGAAGAGAGTAGGAGAGTTCTTGTTTTGAATGCTCTTCGGGTTGTCGCTTCTTCTTCAGAATGGGAATGCGAGTGTAAATGAGCTTCTTCTTCTTTTCCTTCATTTTCAAATCTTTTCTGGTCCTCGTGTCTTTGTCGCAGCATGTCTTCTATAGAATGGCTATGGACTCCACTCAAATTCTCATGTTCTGTTGCAATTTCCAATTCAGAACTTCCAGGATCTTTGCTTTCCACATCGTCGTCATGGTTATCCCCAGGGGCATGGGAATGGTCGTCATTTTCGTAATAATCATAGCTGGAATACTCTAGAAATTCTTCACTTGATGTGGCAAATCTATCAAAACCCTTTTATTCATGACACTGATTAAAAATGAGTTATGCGTTAATAGCTTAAAATTTTGCTTACCCTTTTAGCACTTTTTTGTCGTTTTTTGCAATTTTCAGAAGACTGTCCATAACTGTCACGTATATGAGTAAAATGACTCCTATTCCAAGTGGAAATGCATAGTGCTTGATGCTCCTGCTGCTTTGGTTTGTATTCTTAAACATTTTATGAGCTTCATTACGAAAACAAACTTAACTAACTAATGAACTAATGATCCCAAGGATTAGGATACTTTTTTACGATGGTACTTTAATGACACACTTATAGCAAATGGTGAAATTCAATGGATGATTAACATGAATTAAAGGCAAAGACATATTTTACTAAAAAGAGATTAAAAAGAAGGACATGTGTCGACAATACAAAACGGCCTGTATTTGACTGAAGACAGTTTTCGGATACGGGTTGTTGGTGTGGAACAAAGTTGGGATATTTGAGCAAATAGTTCTGGTATTTAAAAATAAAAAAATACATTAAAAATTAGTTGATGAATATGGCTATATAAGAGAACTTACCTTAAGTGGAATGCGTCTAAATCCAGGCCCTGTGCAGAAATTGACATGGTCACCTTCCCACCACTGCTTCCAAACTTTATTAATCAATTTCCCATTAGATTTTGTCCAGTCGATTTGGTCAACATATTCACGAACTGTTTGAGCCCCAGCGGGAGGTTCAGGATCAGTTACATAGAGGACGTCAAATGGGTACTGGGGTTGTCCGTTTATTCCATTTTTCAAAATGTAGGCGTCATCTCCAACATCAAACAGTTGACCCTGTCTACAAAACCATTTACATTAAACATTCCTTGGTTAACGAAAATAGAGTTAAAAAATTTACTTGGGTATGTAAGGCAGATGAAGCATGTCGAGAACTTGATTTCCGTCAACCTTGTGGATGCCCAATGCGTCAAAAAAGTTATGGAATTCATGTTGCGTTTTGCATACAGCCAAAGGCACTTTGGGATAATATGTGATTACACCTTGACACATTTCATCCCTTGTACTAGTTCCTCCCTGGGGTCAAATGATTCAAACTTTTATCAAATTAATACTTTTTATATTGGATAGTATTAGATTAATGAATTCTTACATAAGTTATGTTTGTTCTATCGGTTGTGTCGTATTCACATTCAATCAGGACAACATCTCCAGGAAGAACCTTCCTGGGAGGATTGAGTACTCGGGTCTGTTGATAGTTGAAGTCATAATGCAGGTCTTGAGCAATTGGACTCAGTTCTTGGTCACCTCTGATGTGTCTGATAATTAGCTTTTTGGCCGTTAAATGAGCGTGGAGCATCGCATGGGTTACGGTTATTCCCTCCGGAGGAAAAATCGACTTGGTACATTCTGAAGTACAAAATCCCATGTTTCTCCAGTCAGTGGCTTTCGGTGGAATCATTTGTAATTGACCGAAGCGGGCGTGAATGGTAATAGAGCTGTAGTCATATTTGCGGGTGTTTCCGGTAACAAACACGCGGACACCGGAGTTGTCTGTGACTGTGTAGGAAAGTTAGGCAATTAATCCAGTTGACTTCTCTTATTGTATTGAGATGTAACTTACATTGGAGTTTCTTGGGGTTGTCGTAATGGATTTCCATCATGAAGTAAGTAGTCCCGTTATGCTCTTCATGGAGGGGAATGCCTCCATGGTCCGGTAGCATAAGACCCTCAGCCCCAGCTGCCCATGCGAATGGAACTGTTATGCAAAACTGGCTCCATTCTGGAGGCATATTCCTAGTATAACAAGGAGCCCCTGGATGATCCAAATATTGTTCGAAAACATTTTGACTTCCATCAAAGTGCGGGGGGACGCTGCACTCAAAAAAGTTTATGTGGTGGACCCACTGACGATTGGAAGGCTCAATCAGGGAACGATACTGAAAAATATATAGACCAAAATGGATTTGTAGTTGAAACAGAACAAGGTTTACTTTGTTCTCAAGTTACCCCAATGATTTGGTGTTTTATAGACATGTCCGGGAATTCAGGTGCTTTGAAGATCTTGCAGTGGTAGGTTGTATCGGTGATGCCATCCACAAGAACGTCAACGAATCTCACGTCCCAGTGATGGACATTCGGATCCGGTACCGGTAAATCATCTGGAAATGGACTCAAATGCGTTTGAAATTTTAAGTAGACACTATGTCCTCCTCTAAAGTCAACTTTATGATAGCTTGGCATGAACTTGTCGTTCCTCATAGGATCTTCGTCACTAACAGCCCATATTAAACGTACTGTGTCTTCCTAAAACACAATTAAATCGATATAATAGTCGACAGAACTTAATTAGGAACATGTTCAGGACAGGAGGTAGAACGTTGCAATTACCGTAATCGACTTATCGTTCTTGACATCGCAAGTGTCCCACTTTCTCCTAAATCGGATTGTCGTTCCAAACTCATTCTCTTCAGCGAATATAAGTTCGTAGTCTGAGTGGCCGTCTTCCAAAGGCGCCGAGTTTCCAATTGCAAACAAATCCTTCAAGTGACCTTTTCCAGAGTCATCCACCCATCCCATGACAATGTCACTTCCAGCCATTCCGCCATTCGGAGAGAAACCAATAGACAAGTAGCCCCTTATTGGAGCTTGCATTTCCATTACCAAGTATTCGGGATCTTCATTGTTCCACCTAATGTGATACTCACTACCCACTAGAAGGTCCCTCGTCCACACGATACTTTGTGGAGGGTAACCAGCCACAACTGTTAACCATGAAACCAACTGTAGAAAAAGGATCAATTTCATTTTTAACCTGGTTTGCACCGAGATACAAGCTGAAGAATGTTGAAAAATGGACTGTTAAGATGTTAGGAAATGCTGAGTATTTTCATACTAAAGGAGTTATGATCCATGGTCAGTTCTTGCCTGAAAATATTTACGCTTTCATGCATCCTGCTGTAAAATTATCTTCTTGTTCAATCTCATAAATACATGGTTCATTGCAAATGGCAAGGTCTTCTGGTGGATCGTCAGAAGTTATCGAATAAGAATTACGCTGCAAGTGTACCCAAAAAATATCTTCGGAGACATGCAACCTTTCATTTTTACCTAGTACAGTATGTAATTAACCTGTCACTAGAAAGACCTCCTAACACGAAACCTACATTTTCCAGTTTTTCTTTGTTTGCATCTTTTCGTATGGGTTTTCTGGAGAATCTCTATTTGATCTGGGGAGAAAAACAACACTTTGCAAGACCAAGGTAAGTCTTTCTTTTGTTTTAACATGCTGCGCATATGAAGAAAACTTGAAATTGTTGGTAGCTGACCAAGTCAACCCGAGTGGATATGTTCGAAGTTCAAGAATCGGCCGCTCACGCATACTGCCAACAGACTCCAACAACTTGGAGCCCTCGACCAGCGCAAAAACTGTAACGTGCTGGAAGTAGCTGTCGAAGGGAGGAGAGGAACCTTCAATGTGGTCTTTACTATTTGAGAGTTCAGGGAGATGGTCAAGCTCCAGAAAGTTGCTTGGAACATCGACTTGGTTGATCAGAATATTTAGAATGCAATTCGAGGTTGCAAAATCGGTACATTCGGATTCGGAAGTCATAATTAAAGCATAAAACCACAATTTAATCTGTTAATAGTTGTAAAAAGAAGTATGAATGTTAGCAAAATCTTTGAATATTCAGAAAGGGTTGAACTGGAACGAAGACAGTTTCCAGCCACTGGCTGACGATACGGAATAAAGTCAGGATATTTGAGCAAATAATTCTGTAGTTTGAAAACAAAATTAATTTTCATTATGTCTAAAATATTTGTATGAGTTTAAAATGATTTTGAACCTTGAGAGGAATCCGTTTAAATCCTGGTCCAGTGCAGAAATGAACATGATCTCCCTCCCACCACTGCTTCCAGACTTTTTCAATCATTTCTCCATTGCATTTAGCCCAGTCAATTTTATTTACAAAGTCCCGAACAGATTCAACTCCAGAGTTGGACTCCGGGTCGGTTACATACAATACGTCAAACGGATACTGTGGCTGTCCATTGGTACCGTTTTTCAAAATGTAGGCGTCATCACCAACGTCAATTTTTTGATCAGGTCTACAAAAGATTTTTTTGCATTGCATATCATTTTTATAACCTGTATTCACGAAAAATGCATTTAAAGTTACTTTGGCATGTATGGCAATTGGAGCATTTTGAGAATTTGCTTCCCCTCAACCTTCCGAATTCCCAAGGCGTCAAAAAAGTTGTGGAACTCAGGCTGCGATTTACAAACTGACAAAGGGATCTTTGGATAGTAGCTGATGTACCCTTGACACATTTCGTCCCTTGTGCTTGTACCACCCTGCATATAACAAAACGGGTTTAAATCCAAAAAATGAATCACTAATTATGAAAATACTTTGTTGATTTTACGTAGGTTATGTTTGCTCTGTTCTTAGTGTCATATTCACATTCAATCATGATAATGTCACCAGGAAGAATGACCCTGGCTGGGTTGACCAGTCTGGTCTGTTGATAGTTGAAGTCATAATGAAGGTCTTGAGCGATTGGACTCAGTTCCTGACCATTTCTGATATGCCTTAGGATTAGCTTTTTGGCTGTTAAGTGCGCGTGGAGGGTTGCATGAGTGACAGTTATTCCCTCTGGAGGCAGGATTGACTGGGTGCATTCTGATGTACAAAATGCCATGTTTTTCCATGCACTCGCTTTTGGAGGAATCATTTGGAACTGGCCGAAACGGGAGTGGACGGTGACAGAGCCGTAGTCATTTGGACGGGCGCTTTCGGCTATGAAAACGCGGATTCCTGAGCTGTCCGTAACTGTTTTTAGAAAAGTTTTTCGAAATTTAGACACAGCTTGTTATTTCCTAAAGCCTGAATTATGTGGGATTTCATTACACTGAATTTGTTTGGGATTATCGTAATGGATTTCCATCATGAAGTAAGTAGTTCCATTGTGTTCCTCATGGAGGGGGATGCCTCCATGGTCAGGAAGCATGAGTCCTTCTGCGCCTGCCACCCATACAAATGGAACAGCCATGCAAAAGGCGCCCCATTCTGGTGGCATGTTTCTGGTGTAGCATTGCTCTCCGGGGTGGTTCAAATGTCGCTCAAACACATTTTCGCTTCCTCCTAGATGCGGAGGCACTGTGCACTCGAAAAAGTTTATGTGGTGGACCCACTGACGATTTGATGGCTCTATAAGAGCGCGATACTAACAATGAAATTAAGTTGATTATTATTTTTTATATATTTAAACATTTATCCACCGCATCGTACCCCAATAATTTGGTGTTTCTCCATTAAGTGGAAGTCGCCATTGTACCTCGGCGCCTTGAAAATTTTGCAGTGGTAGGTAGTATCAGTGACACCGTCCACTGGAACACTGTCAAATCTCACATCCCAGAAATGTATTCTTGGATCAGGTACCGGCAAATCATCCGGAAATGGACTCAAATGCGTTTGAACTTTCAAGAAAACACTTCGTCCTCCTCTGAAGTCAACTTTATGATAGCTTGGCATGAACTTGTCGTTCCTCATAGGATCTTCGTCACTAACAGCCCATATTAAACGAACTGTGTCTTCCTAAAACACATTCAAATCGACATAAAATTTATTAGCCATTTAACTAACTTAATTAGTTAGGAACATGTTTGGGAGGAAGGACGTTGCACTTACCGTAATCTGGCTATCGTGTTTGTCATCGCAGGTGTCCCACTTTCTCCTAAATCGGATTGTCGTTCCAAACTCATTCTCTTCAGCGAATAGAAGTTCATAGTCTGAGTGGTCGTCTTCCAAAGGCGCCGAGTTTCCAATTGCAAACAAATCTTTCAAGTGACCTGTTCCAGAGACATCCACCCAGCCCATGACAATGTCACTTCCGGCCATTCCGCCATTCGGAGAAAACCCAATGGACAGGTAACCTTTCACAGGCGCTTGCATTTCCATTACCAAGTATTCGGGATCTTCATTGCTCCAACGAATGTGATACTCACTACCCACTAACAGGTCCCTCGTCCAAAGAATATTTTGTGGAGGGTGACTAGCCACAACTGCTAACCACGTGAGTAATGGTAATATGATGTAAAATCTAAGCCCCGACATTTTGAGCAATGACATGAGCTGATGAAGTTTTAGAAGCAAACTACTAAATAGAAATGTGGACTGTGTAAATTTTCTGTGAGCTTTTTGACCATGAGGTAGAAACTCGTTTTTGCGATTTAATTGCCCTCGCGTGTATCAAGTAGCTTGAATCTTCATAAGCTCACCAAGATTAAGAGAAATGTCACTCTCTGAAGTTGAAGTTTTATAACTTTTGTTGGACATGAGAAACTGGTATTTTGCAAAGGTTTTGGTGTATCACTCATTTGGTGGATACATCTTGCTTTTGTATTGATTTACTTTATGCCTATGATTTAATTGAAGTTTTTTATGGTTGAAAAAAGCTACATTTTACCTCGCTAAAATATTGTCGTAAAAATGACCGGTCAGTCGAGATGTTGTATGTAATCAAATTAAACGATGATGATTCATCCATTGAAAGTTTATACCAGAACATAGGATAATACATTGGGCCAGTTGCTTTTTATAAAGACTTTGTATAAACATACATAATATGTGTTATATAATTAAGCCATCAATGCATCAAAGAAAACTTTTAGAAAATGATTCATCTTTTTATTGCAGTTTAGCAGGAGAATTTTCCATGTCAAAATATATAACAAAGCACGTATAAAAATTGAATTGAAACATTAACTTGAATATTACACGCTCCCACATCACGATGTGATGTAAAACAAAAGATCTTAAAAAATGGAGGGTTGGAAAATTGACATACCACAAAAGATGAATTAATGGCCTTGGGTCATGTGATGACATGTTCTCATGCTTCAAAAAACGTTTGTCACGAACAGAAATAGAGCGATTAAAATATTTGAGCTTAGAATTACCTTAGAAGTTGACTTCACGCAGGTTCCGGATACGGGCATGTGGTATGGAGCAAAGTAAGGATATTTGAGCAAATATTTCTGTTGTTAAAAAGGAAAACAAAACATAAATATACGCAACAACCTAAAGTGATACATTTGTATACAGAAGGACATTGCTAAAGAGCTCACCTGTAGTGGAATCCGTTTAGATCCTGGACCAGTGCAGAAATGGACATGGTCACCATCCCACCACTGCTTCCAAACTTTTGAAATCATTTCTCCATCGTCTTCTGACCAATCCATTTTGTTTACATACTCACGAACTGTTTGAATACCTGAACTAGGCGCAGGATCAGTTACATAGAGAACATCAAATGGATACTGAGGCTCGCCGTTTGTTCCATTCTTTAATATGAAAGCGTCGTCCGCTACATCGAAAATTTGGCCAGGTCTGAAAATTTATAACCCTTGAGTACAGTCATCATTAAAATATGAACTGGTAAGGGTAGCTAACTATTACTTTGGATGGTATGGAAGCTGAAGCATTTCCAAGACTTGGTTTCCTTCAACCTTGTGAATTCCCAGAGCGTTGAAGAAATTGTAAAACTCATGTTGGGATTTGCACACAGCCAAGGGAATTTTCGTGTAGTAGTTGATATAACCTTGGCACATTTCGTCCCTTGTACTTGTTCCAGCCTGTATTGTATATCCAAGATATGTTCAAGAAGTATGAATTACAAGAATGATATTGTTATGTAATTTTTCATGAGGCCATAATTGCATACATAAGTTATGTTTTCCCTGGCTGTTGTGTCGTATTCACATTCAATCATGACAATGTCACCAGGAAGAATGACCCTGGCTGGGTTGACCAGTCTGGTCTGTTGGTAGTTAAAATCATAATGGAGGTCTTGAGCGATTGGACTCAGTTCCTGACCATTTCGAATGTGTTTGAGGACCATTTTCCTGGCTGTTAAATGTGCGTGGAGGGTTGCATGAGTGACAGTTATTCCTTCTGGAGGTAGGACTGACTGGGTGCATTCTGAAGTACAAAATGCCATACTTCTCCATGTGGGGGCTTTAGGAGGAATCATGTGAAACTGGCCGAAGCGTGCGTGGACGGTGATAGAACCATAGTCTTTGGGACGAGTTTTCTCTGTAATGAAAACGCGAACTCCAGAACTGTCTGTAACTATATCAAGAAACCAATGGGAATAATACAACCTTACACTGAATTTGTTTGGGGTTATCATAGTGGATTTCCAGCATGAAGTAAGTAGTTCCATTGTGCTCCTCATGGAGGGGAATGCCTCCATGGTCAGGTAGCACGAGACCTTCCCCGCCTGCCACCCATACAAATGGCACAGCCATGCAAAATTCTGCCCACTCTGGAGGCATGTTTCTGGTGTAGCATTCCCCTCCAGGGTGGTTCAAGTGGCGCTCAAATACAGCTCCGCTTCCACCCTGACGTAAGGGAACACTACACTCAAAAAAGTTTATATGATGGACCCATTGACGATTTGATGGTTCGATTAGTGTACGGTACTAAAATACCATAAAAAATGTTATATTTGAAATTGCTTGACCATTTCATGACAATCTTCTTTCTTCTCCAATGATTTGGTGTTTTATAGTCATGTCCTGGAATTTCGGTGCCTTGAAGATTTTGCAGTGGTAGGTTGTATCAGTGACACCGCTCACTGGCGCATTATGAAATGTCACATCCCAGTAATGAATATTTGGATCTGGAACCGGTAAATCATCTGGAAACGGGCTCAAATGCGTTTGAATTTTCAAGAATACACTTCTTCCCCCTCTGAAGTCGACTCTGTGATAGCTTGCCATGAATTTGCCATTTCTCATAGGATCTTCGTCGCTGACTGCCCATATCAGGCGAACCGTGTCTTCCTAAAACACAATCAAAATTGCCATAAAACCTAACTGGGAAAATGTTTTGGAGAAAACACGTTGTACTTACCGTAATCTGGTTGTCGTTTTTGTCATCGCAAGTGTCCCACTTTCTCCTAAATCGGATTATCGTTCCAAACTCATTCTCTTCAGCGAATAGAAGTTCATAGTCTGAGTGGTCGTCTTCCAACGGCGCAGAGTTTCCAATAGCAAATAAATCTCTCAAGTGACCTTTTCCAGAGTCGTCCACCCAGCCCATGACAATGTCACTTCCAGCCATTCCCCCATTTGGGGAAAACCCAATAGCCAGGTACCCTTTCACAGGCGCTTGCATTTCCATTACCAAGTATTCCGGGTCTTCATTACTCCACCTTATGTGGTACTCACTCCCCACTAAAAGGTCCCTCGTCCACACGATACTTTGTGGAGGGCGTGTCTCTGCAAATTGCATGCATTTTAACAACAGAAGTAGCACAAGGAACTTTACTGCCAACATGATAAACCAGCAAAACTATGTACCACGACCTGGCGAAAAACTGGAAAACCACCTTTTAAGGCCACACATAAATCTGCATCGGATTTTGTATAATGTATAATGGATTGAGTAATACATAAAACAGGAAAAAACAATTTTGTGTGTTTACTCTGACTTTGGTAAGAATTTTCTAATTAGCCACGTAACATTTGGTAAGTTATCAAAGCAGAAATTAAAACACGTCACTGACATCAAAATACTCGCCGCATTAACCCATGGGTCGCATCCAAGATACTCATTTTTATGATTATGCTCTATGTTTATGTTATGCTTAACTAGTAGTTAGTAGTTAGATAAGAGGTCTGTTGTGAATGGAGTTTTATTAGTTTACTCATCTTGTTTTTGCGTGCATCAAATAGCAATTATAATTTGAAAATGTTTGTTGA
>JAAXOA010000092.1:0-37680 GCA_036561885.1 Salina celebensis | reverse complement strand
CATTGATGTCGATTTCGCAGACATAAAAAAAATATTTTCCTGTTGTTAATAATACCACTTAATGTTATTATGCCTTAACATTTTGTATCTGCGAGTGGCTTGATGCATTTTTGTTCAGGTATTATCGTCATTGTCTAAAACGTTGTAGTTTAAACAACTGTGTTAATTTATTGTAGTTAAATAGCAATTTCAAATAAAAGCTGTTAAGAAAAGCTATAATGACGTAGCTGATACGTTGGCAGTGAATGTAACTAAAAGTCTGATGGGCACGTAAAAGGATGAAAAGTAAAAGTCATGCAAAATCAGCCAAAATATGCGTCATAGAGAAATCTTCGTGAGCCATTTCAAATGGTTTTTCACACGTCTTGCATAAATAACCGTGACGACAGTCAGGGCTGTCTGACGGCCATCATCGCCACGCCTCAAGCATGTCCCATTCAACCAGATTTTGCATGGGCTTTGCAATGATGCCTAACATTTGATTCACAAGTTCATCTGACAAAAGTTTGCTTCCCCGCATAATTTCAGGATTCGAGGAAATCCTTGTTGGCGTGTTTTGATAAACTGCATCTTATTACCATTCGCATAAACAAGGAGTGTGACATCTGCTGGGACCTTCAATCTTGTAATATCATTTATACTAAAGGTTACGGACTTTTGTCACATTAATGGTGGCCTCATTTGTGCATAGTATATCGAAGTATCGATCATTCTTTACAGCATTGTATTCCATTGAAAGCTTTTGCGACATTGAAGGGAAAACCTCCAATCCAATTATAATCTGCTTTGAAATTTATGATCGAAAGAAGTGTTGCGGCTTAGAACTTGATATTGTGGCGAACCTCGTCATTTTAATAAATGTTTTAATTAGAAGGTTACAGGTTACTGTAGCAAATACTTGATTGTTTAGTAAACATTACTCACAAACACTGTTGTATTCGGTTTAATTTAACGGGAATTTCAATTGCAAATATATATTCACAGAGGGCGGAACAACAAACAGACTTTGAGACGACCTTAGTAATTGTTACTTACATTTATAGGGATTGCGTTGATGTGGTACTATACCATTCTATCACCGTATTATGCGTAAAACTCTAGTTTCTACAATAATATTACAAAACGATACTATAATTTTGATTAGCGTAATAAGCGTCATTCATGATATCGTTAAGTTTTGCATCGATAGGTTTTTAGCTGCAGTACAGGATCTTTCTATAAAAGCTTCTTAACACCGTTTTGAAAGGAATAGACATTTGAAAGTGCTCATCAAGACATCCAAAATGCTTCTGAAATTTCCGCCAGTTACGCGTTTCACAATATCGGTACATTTTATTCCATTTCTATTACGAATTCATGCATCGGTCACTCCGGTTTTAACATTTTTGTCAATAAACAACACATTTCAGATTTACATCGCGTTATGTACCAGTGGATTTATCTCAGCATTACCGGATCCACGCTCAAAAGGTATGTTTTACAAAGGGCTACGACACAGTAGCAGCACATCTCCAACAATTTCTGTCCAACGATTTGGTGCCAGTACTTTTTACAATTACGTACAAACCGTTCCTACAGAGGCCTCTCTGGTTAGCTCTGCGTTGGTTGCGACCAGCCAAAATATTTCTCCAAGACTAGCTGTTCATGCGAAGAGTTTCTATTCCAACGGAATTTCCGGAAGTGACAGTTTACAGGAAGGAAATCCAGATGCCAGGACAACCGACTCGGCTTTGATTGTGCCCACCAGCTCACAATCAAGTCAAGCCGATACAAATGAGGGCACAATTGTCCCGGTGATTTCAGAAGATAATCCAAGCAGCGGGTCCGAATCCGCCCCTTCCCAACCTGATACAAGTGATGGAACTAGTGCTAATCAACCACCCCCCGCAGAAGCTGTTCCAGGACAACCCAGTGATGCGGATGCGGAGAGTTCTTCGTCTGAAGAAAGTTCATCATCGTCTTCCTCATCTGAAGAGGACTACTTCAAGCTAAACCAAAAACTTAAAAGACTTATTAGATGAAAGATTGGCAAGCACAAGCTTGATTCAGAACCCGGAAAATACTATATTAGTGGACAATTCTCATGAAAATATTGAAGATTTATTTAGAAATCGTTCCATGTAATTTTCCAAACTTCTAAAAACTGTTATGTTTAATTTATCGAATTAATATAAATGTCTGTTGAATATGAACCGTACATAAAGATGATTTACGGGCTACTTTGTCATAGGTCAGTTTTACTCATAAATGTGAACTCTTGGATCATTTAAACTCTTAAACATATATACTATTCATTTTGTATGAAGCTCGGGAATACTTGACATGTAGCAAGTTTCTGAAGGGAATTTTCTCTTTAGATAATTAAACAACAATATGTGAAGAACGTGCACCATAAAGACAGAAGTGACTGATCCAGTCATTCCAAATCCTACTCATTAGTTGGAACTAAATGTCATGGGAGTCGGCTTAGTTTCCAATTCCTCATAGTAGTCCATGAAGACAAGAATTTCAAGAATCTATATTGTTTCATTATGTTTATCTTGTAATATAATATTGAGCAAGAACTCACGATCAGTCAGGACACCATCTAATGATAACGGCTTATAAGATTTCATTCTTTTAAATGTGCATTATACCCAAGGCTCACAGGGAAAAGTATAATCACGCAATAAAGTATTCAGAGGGCTTATAGTAATTGCTTTTAATGGATTAAATTTATTTTGCTTCTTGTTCCTACTCTAGTTGTTTACTATATGTCTAACCAACTTTTATAACGGGTTTCCCAATGTTAAGTTTACTCTACGTTATACCTATACATAGGAACATTGATTCTGTTATGTATATTGGTTTCAGCCAGCCAAGGGTTCTGTACCAATAATATTGTCAACCTTTCCGGAAAAGTGTGTCTTTTTGCATTTTTTACAGGTTAGCACGAGTACGATTGATTTAAGAGTAGAATTTCTTACCGCACGTGCCTTATTACACATCACCCTGTTCCAAGAGTTACTTTTTTCCATGAATAATTCTAGTATTCTCGGGTGCATTCTATTACAATCCCTGCATGCTACACTTACTGTATGGAGCACACACCTGCATTTTCCGTACTTCTCATGTCGCAATCCAATCGGGAACAGATCGCCTGAAATTATGTGTTTGTCTTTTGTTCAGTGACATGCATCCATTAACTATTAGCTCACTTCCATGTCCGTCCTCTTTCACCTGGTTGGCAACTTTTTCTTCTGAACCGGAAGTTTCAACTTTCTCAAGTAAATAAATAAATCCTTCCCATCCGCGTTACAAATTACACGGGTCATGAGGCAAACTAATAGTCTTTTAACGCGACACATACCTAGCTTCAAGCATATAAAACTGGAAATAAACTTCCCTAGAATGTCATTCATATTTAAAAACCCGAAATCGTATTTTCCTTGCTCTATTTCATTCCGAGGAAACAAATTTAGTTCTACCGTGGTCTTCAAGCGTGCTGTAAAAAGTTAGAAACGATCCGAATCATTCAAGAGTATACAACCCGTAATACAATCGCTGACATTTTAGATTGCATCATCAAAGGCTAAACAGTTTAAGGTTCAATTTAAAGGACAGACATTGCTGCAGTTTCGTTTAGTTCTTTTTTTTTGAACGTTCGCACTAGATCTAAAGTGATAATGGTACTAATTGGGTCATTCTCAGGAACCTCATTGTTACACTGGCTCCTCATAATGATGGTATTTCAACATTGTAGCAAAACATCAGCTTTTAACATACTGGCATCATATTCCTTTCGGAACATCTACGGTAGCTTTTTAAAAGTTAACAAACAAAACAAATTTTCTTTATGTGGTTGTTGTATTAGGGACTATGCTGGACAGCCGAGAGTGTTGGTTTATATCAACAAAATAACAGCATGGCATTTACGTCAGTATCAACGTCCGCATCTTCTCCAGGATCGACATCATGGTATGGGGGAGTAAGTGAAGAGAATAACTCCACGCAGCAACCAACCCACCAAGAGAAATACTTTCCAAGGGAAAACTACCACCACCAGAAAATAGTTGCTCGTCCAATACAATCAGCCAACTCTAGAATGCTTGCAACAAATAAACACGCTGAAAGAGAATTGATTAGAACGAAAATTCGTCTTGTACCCAAGGACAAATTGAATCGCTATAAAATAGAAGCAGCCCGACAGCTTCAGGCGAGCTTGATACGCGTAAGTTGATTCAAATCCGATTTTTCCTAAACCTATAAAACCCTCTGGCGTATGATAGACGTAGAATAGTGAAGAAATGTTTTAAAAACCGAGATGAAAAAAGAATGTAGAGTTCCTGAAATTGCAGGACAAAATAAGGATTTTTTTTTTCCTGATTCTGCTGAATCTCAAGCCATACGATGTACGGAGTAAGAGGATGATGATGGGCTGGATTATAATAAAAATGCAAGCACAAAAGGAAATGAGAAAGAGGAACGCTGTCCTGCTCCGCTTTCTCCTAAATTCCTTTTTTCTTATGGGCTACATTTGAATTTACTCATCTTTTCATCTTCTCTCCTTGTCCGGATCTCATCAAATATACACGTTCTCTGTCAGAGTTTTGCCACTATTATATTCAAATGTCCCATGGAAAGCATGTTCCGTGAGCTTAGGATACTTTGTTTGTTAGTCTGTAATAAGATTTACAAAGACAACTCCCGAACATTCCAATGGTCAATATTTTTAGACTTCAATTGCAATTCTCATGCATACTAATCATTATTTATAAGTGAGCCGGAATGTGGAACCGTTTCATGAAATGACAAGAGACCTAACTCGATTAATTTGTGAATTCCTCTTACAACATCTTTTAGACTTTGCTTAATAATGTAAAGGTCTGAAATACTGGCTAATTTGTTAGGTCCCATTTTTGAATGAAACTTTCACGAGTTATCAATTTTCTTTGTCCTTCGCAATCTGTATAGTTTAAAACCTATACCAAATTTACTTTAAAGGTAGAAAGCTACCGAAACCCATAAAAACGAGAGAATTTAAGCGAGTTGCGAATCTTTTCTATTCTGCAACGTGAGCACAAAGAAAGTTCTCCTCCAAGAAGTAGGCAATGTCTTTCTGGAATAGAAACAGTTTAGTGTAGGTACCGTCATGTTCCTTAAATTTCCTTCTCTTTTCTAAAATCTGGAGAAAGCAACTACACGACACGCTCTAACAACTTTCCCTCTTCAGTTATCCTTCAACTTTCCATTCGTGGCCTGTGCTATATGAAATAATGATAATGGAATAATTTTTTAGGTGAAAGGGTAGAGAAATGCAAAACAGCACTGCCTTGTTGCGCTACGTCACTTATGATAAAAAAAAGTTATTACGATTTTGTACACACACCGTTTTGGTTTTGAGTTCATCCATAGTCACATTGCCCATCACAGCAAAGTGGCGTGTCTGTTTATGAAAGCCAGACCAGGATCTGAGTATGTGAAGCGTAGAAGACTCATTCTACACATTTTCTTCTCCCATTCCATGATTTAACCATGGCATTAATAATGAGGCTGGAGTTTGAAGGCGTTCCCTCCCCTATCTTCATATTAAAATCTAATCGTACGAGTGTTGAAATGNTATGTGAAGCGTAGAAGACTCATTCTACACATTTTCTTCTCCCATTCCATGATTTAACCATGGCATTAATAATGAGGCTGGAGTTTGAAGGCGTTCCCTCCCCTATCTTCATATTAAAATCTAATCGTACGAGTGTTGAAATGATCACAACACCATATCATTATGGTGTGAGCCTGTCTGGGAGAATGGGTTGTATCGGAGAAAGCAAAACGAAACTGAAAACTTATAGAAAGCTAGCAGAATAAATATGAATCTAATTATAGAGCAATTACCTCAAATGTTTCCGCTTAGTTTACCTCAGACGATGAAAGTGACGCAGAAAGCCGGAAGAGCTTTCTTAATTGTTTATTGAGAATGTAGCCTCATATGCATGCCTTTGACTGTCTAATTTTACGCTCAAAACAGAACAACACGAGGAATCAATTTAGCCATCATCATCATCACCCATTAAAGCTCCTAATTAGCACCTTTTCTCAGCTGCACTTCAGAGTTTGCATGTGATGGCCTGAAGAGAGCTTACTCTTGGAATACTATCCGCCAAAACAAAATTAGGAAATTCTTCTTTCGGAGGGAATGGCGGTACACTGGAAACGAATCAATGAGTCCATTACAAAATTGCAAAAGATTCAAGTAATTCGGAATCATGTTTGTTTGGAATACATCAAATTTGTTGTGATCAGTATGAAGGACGAGCAGAACAGTACAAATATTTCCCTTAGAGATTGTAAATCGCCAGAAACAACAGAATACAAATTTGCAACAAAAAATCCAATTTTGAAATAACAAAGTTAACAGTATACAGCCAAATATTTGATTGTTATGCAACTATGTAATATTGCGCGACGACTTGCAAAAATGTTTGGGACTATAATTCCAAGTACGGCACTATAAAAATGATCCATGTCACGTTCCCACCATGTTGTTGTGGGCCTCTTTTAGGCTATCTCTAAATATTAATACTGAAATGTTTATATAATACCTTACAGAGTTTTCAGGCCATTGCTAGTTCAACCCAAAATATTCCGACTGAAGTGAAAGCACACGCAAAACGATGTTTAGCTGCTGCCCAAGCAGGAAACTACAACCCATCCATCGTTCAACACCTTCCCACCATTCTTCAACAGGGGGCCCAGCAACAGGTTATACGGTCTTTGAGATGTTTTTCTGCATATTTTTATAGTTGAACAGTTACAAGGAACCGTATCTCAGTGGTCCGGCACAGATGATAAATAATTGAATGCTAAAAAATCCTGTATGAAATTCTATTTGGTGTGTTACAGGGGCAACCTGCGAGACAACTGCAAACGATCCTTTCTACACTTTCACCTTCTGTTCCACCTGCAACTGGCTCTTCCTTGAAGGGATTGGTTGATTTCATCTCGACAAACCTCTCTGGCGTAAATAATTTGCTTGCAAACGTCCTCGGCGGAGTTCCAGATCTGCTGGCCGTAAGTGCTTTTCTATTGTATCAAACCGCTCCATTCATTCACTTCCTTTCATACCACAAAACTCTGCAAATTGATGAAATATGTCCGTGAAAAACCAAACATGCTGATTTTATTGCACTTTTATTTTCATTCTGTGTAACGTCTCAGGGCGTAATTAAATCGCTGACAGGAAATTTGGGAGCCGTGACAGGAGTGTTAACCGGCACTTTGGCCAGCCTTGCTGAACTGCTTGGAGGAGTTCTTGGTTGATCAAATTTGAATCCTGGGAAACATCACTTTTCAATCATGCTACGACATATTGATAATGATGACGATACTTCTTTAGTCGAAAAAGGAATTAGAAGCGTAGTAAAGCAGTAAAAGCGGATGATGTACGTGAGTACGACAGACAACGTGCAGTGAGCCAGCTTTAGTACAAATTTCACGCAAATTCCAGTCATCCCTCTGCGAAAAATGGCATCATCCAGTCACGTACAGAGTGCCACAGATTACACACGACACGATGAGCAGCAGCATATAAAACGAGCTTTGAGAGAACAGCTAAGATTGATGTCAACTCTCTGGAAAGAGCGATAAACTATGCTAGGGGAAGACTAACTAGTGGCTTTCTTTTATCAATTTGGCGGTGCTATTTGCCTTCACTAATCTAGCGTGAATAACGTACACAGAGGGTATAATGCTTTTCAAAGAAGTAGATTGACTGGGATCAATGAAAATCGGTTTTAATAGGAAAAGGGAAAATTTGTAACAGCTATTATTTAATTAAACTTGGTGATGTAGCCTAAGTTTACTCAGTTTTAGAAGAAGTAATTACTAAACTGTTACATCAAAACCCATTAATATCAACAATGTAAACCATTTTTCCTTTGCTTTCAGTGGTTTTCAATCTTCTTAGTTTTACAATGAAACATATTCGGAATAGTTTCAAACAATCAATATGAAGGTGAAGCACGAGTCGCCCAGGCACCTTGATGCTTAATTCAGGCCGTATAAGAATGTTTTAGTGTCTGCATTCGTAATTAATGAGCATATGTAAAGCATGAAATTTTTTAATCAAGAAAGTTTAAATGTTATTAGTCAAATAGTCATCATTGTACTACGATTTCAATAAGCTCCATTGTATATCATCCGAGTGTGATATTGTTCTGCGCAAACCATACGAAACATTCGGTTTTTAATTTATACCCCTTTAGAATTTTAATTATGGCCAAACTAAACGCAAAACATTAATATACTACTTGCGATATTGCATTGCAAGTGCCCCCGAATCATTATGCAATCCATCTAAGATATTCCATCAGTAAGACGGAGATTGAGTCGTCTAGTCACAAATGTTAACATTAGATCTTTGTTGGTAATGTTGGTTAGAAGCTTGAAGAAATGCGAAATTTTATCCCGCACGCGTTTAGACTCGGTTGCTTACGAGAATGGATTTCTACGATAACTGAATATTAACCTATTTTTCATAAAACGGTTCACGAAGAATGTTTCGCGTATGCATGTTACTACATACCAGACTGGAATTTGTAAATATAAATCTTGAAATATGCCGTTGGCTCATTCCAGCGACTGAAATCCCATCGATTGAATTACATGATGCCATGTACATACGTATGTTTTGAACCACATGTCAATTTCTTCGTACTTCAAAAGTTCAGCCCGAGGTTTGTAACAGAAAGAAGATTATAAATAGGCTATAATCATTTAGTGATCATTATACTTGTGAACCGTTGACATTTACGGAACTTTTTTTGCGTAGTGTAGTGAAAGTAAAAGAAAACGACAGTTACGCGTATTGAAATAAAAAGCTGTAAAGCTGATAAATACGAAGCTGAGAATAGCTGTTGCTCAGTTATGATATGAAGTATACTCAAAAAGTTAAACTAAAGTCTAAAGGAAGTTGTCACCTATCGGGCACCTTCAGTAGTGTTATCGTCACCAAAACATACGTTAATGACCAGCATTATCGGAGCCCTCTCCAATGATATGTCACACATCATATATAATCATTTCGAAATACTTCAGACATCGACCTGTCAAGTTTGGCTGAAATCTATCAAACCGTACGACCTGTAGAGCATCCACCGACGGACAGACGGACGCAGTCAGTGATGTCTTTACTTGCTAAACAAAGTTCAGCTTCGTAATAAAGGCGAAGGATGCACATCAAAAGAAAATGAATTTTGAACAAGAGCTTCATGCATCCAGCCATCTTCAAAAGACTCGCTGCCAGCTTTTGACAATTCAATTCACGTAGTTGCTTCCTTTTTGAGTAATTTCCATGGAAAGGTAAGAAGAACATGATGGTTCGGCTGTACAGACACTCACTTGTCATTATTGTCAACACCACTAGTATTTATTCTCGGAGAAAATTTGAAATATCCTGGCTTTTAGGAGCTGTGGTGACCCGCAAACCAATAGCTGGAGGTTACCTTGTATGGTTAGCAATACCGACCGTGCCAAACTAAAATGCGTTACATTGTTTCTTTTACCTTATTACTTGGGAATAAAATTATGTAGCGTTCAAGAAAGTAGCAGAATCAGATAATGCCGTTTATATAATTACAAAGTGGTTTAATGCAGGACGGGTTTTCTCTGATGATTTCTTATTTATGGCATAAAATCATAAGCTGCTTTGTATACACTCAAAAAAACTTCGTGTAGGAGAAATTTCCTTGAAAGTGACAACATTGTTTACTTTTGTAAGGAATCTAATGACAAGACTAATTGAGACTGTTTCCAGATTACCTATGTTCCTAACCTTGTTGAGTTAACATTCATTCGCAAGCAATTTAAATTCATTTGAAATGACTACATTGCTTTCTAAGTAGTGTGACGGACTAACGGACGACAGATAGGTCGACAATATGGCTAGCACAAAAATGGCCCAGAAAAATAGTTAGTGGAATTCTGAATGAGGCCACTAAACAAAAGATACTCCAGGAGACCTCATCACTTCATTTAAAATGTGTGTTTTTTATGTGCAAGTGAGCAGATACGTAATACGTAGTGGTATAATCTTAAACTTTCTCCAAGACGGAGCTGTTGTTCCTCGCAAATCTTATATTTTGATCTTTAGAGCGTACCCAAGTTCCTCTTTTATGTTACCTGCGTATTTACCGGTAGTATGAACCCTACATGCACGTTCTATATACCGTACCTCGTTGCAGGTCAAGGGGTTCTTAGTCTTAGTTGGGCAGCGGAAAATAGCAAACCAAGCCACATCATAATAGCAGTAACGTGGCTTCAAACGAGACCAGGGTGTACTAAAAATTTTGCCGCTGGCAGGAAACCCGCTGATGACGGCAGTGATGATTTTTTTGTGTGTAGAAGTTTTCCCTCTAATCTCTCGTCTTACGCAACTCTAATTTATGATGATAAAACTATCTGGCCAGATATAATATGCAGGCGGTTACATTCATTTCATTTGTGGAGGTACTCTGTCGAAGAAGTGTATAATGTAGGAGCTGATGTACACAAATAGTCATAAGGATTTAAAGCGGATTACTATTGTTCTCAAGCTTTTCAAGTGAAGACAAGACAAAGTGACGATGACTACTTGGTGTTGGTGTTGCGACATACATCCTGCCGTCATTTTAAATGAAAAGTGAAAATCATTTTTTAAAAGCATTTTTTTTGCAACACACGCGAAATGCCAGCCAAACAAGAGGGCTTGAACACTTTTATCCTGCCTGTCATTTTGTCTATTTTGAGCTTGCTTTCATGGTTGCGCAATAAGGAAAGAAATCCCTGTTTTCTTTTCATCATATCTTGATTGTCTAAATGACTTTAGATAATTTGACGGCACTGTTATTGCTCAATCATTGATCGCTCTTTCATTGATAAGTTTATAACAATATACTTTAAGCCTTTCACAAGTAGCATTGACAAAAATTGTGCACAGATACTACTCTTAGCTATAATGCGAAAATACTTGGATTCGCACTCATTAATTTTCAAAATCGATTTTTAAAATCTTCCTATATTTAATTATTGAAGTCTCTGTGATTTACGACATTCTGTTTCATGATACGCCTTTAAGTGTCATCATTTAATATATATTATATATAATATGTAGTTAGTTATTGTGTGATTCTACGACTTGATGGTTTCCACAAGGTAAAATTGTCAGAGCTCAGTTAGTATGTGGCTTCCTTTTCTGGTGTGAAGCAGATTTCGTTTTCTTTTTTATGAAATGCTCAGGCTTACAATCGAAAAAAAAACACTTGTAAGATTAAAGAATGTATGTAGTACCAACGTCGCAAAAATTGTTCCTTGAGTAGCGTCGTACTGCAAGAAATTATTCTAATTTTTGTATCAACATAACAACCTTCTTCATGAATGAACAATTAGGATATGAAGGTTTTTAGCGGAAGACCACGATAAGCTGTTTCCAGAGTTTCACCATATTGGTTTTACATCACCCGTTTTACCATTCTTTCGGACAATGTTATCAGTTCACTGATGAATTTCCATTTCACGATCAAGTATAATAGAGTCTTTGTCAAACTCTCAATTTAGTTGAGTAGATCCGTCTCTTGAGAACCAGCATATTTTTTATGCGATTCCTCCAAAAGCGTATGAAAAAAATCCGATATCCCACACATTCCTGCGCAGTGTTCATTGTAACTGTGGCCAAATCAAACAAATAAATGCAGACATTGCACACCTACTCTGAGAGAGGGTGTAGCTGAAAAATGGGTCATACAACTTGATTAAGCATTTGTGATTGGATGCAATCGTGAAGAAAACGATTTTGTGTCTAGCTACAATTCGATAGAAAGTTTTTTTTTCTGAAGACATTATAACTCAGACAAGGGAAAACTTCTCGAGTTAGATTACTTCCTTATGTGGTTCACTGAACAACATATTTTTCATTTTATTCTGTATGCTCACATCACAAAAAACACACTTCGTTGTGAACAACAAGTGAGCAAGAGTAGTAACCGGGCGATAGAGTTTTGTGTGTTGAAAACCTATTCTTAGTCACGGCAAATAGAGTAAACAATGCAGTCTTGAGTCTTGAGCAACAATGCCAAAGAATAGGAATGGTATGAGGAAAATTTCCCAGTGGATGTCAGCCTGGTTTGACATCTATTCCAACTGTTAACTGGTTTGGAGCAAACCGCATATTGTCTTGTGGGCTTTTACCGAGTTAAAAGACAACCAAAAGAAAGTAGCGAAAGGATGTGAGTAAACAAGAAAGTGAAAGCGCCTGTGTTGTATTTCACTTTTTGACTTTTCACTATGATTTAATCTTTGACGTGCCCTTGCTGCAGCACATCTGAATCGACAGAGAATAGGACAAAAGTAGTCAAGTTAAGAGTACTTATCATTTACTACTACTTTGTTCTCCAAAAATCTGCTTCTCTTGTACTGCAATTGAAAAGCCGGGTCTATTATTTTCCAAAATCTTACAAAATGTCATAAAGAGGAGGGCCAGAAGGAACAATCAAATCATTTGCTCCTTGACCCATTTACTTCTTTCGTCCTTCAGCTACCACATAACGCTTTCTTTATTAAAAAAATAGTACTTCAAGTAAATACAAGTAAGGATAAAATGCTAAAACGAAGTGTTTAGAATGTAATTTAGTTGATAAACTCTATTAATAAGTGCTCAAAAACTGTAACAGAGTAAAAGAGGCACTGAATATATTCAACTGCCTGCAGTTGACTGTTTTTAAGCTACACAATTTATGCGGGTTTTCGTTGTCTATAGACTACATATATGCGATGAGAGATTTTCCTACCACTCTCATGATGAAAAGAGAAAAAGAAAGCGTTTTGAAAGTGTTTCATCTGACTAACATTCGCTGTGACCAGAAAAGTATTAAAATTGTTTAAATTCAAACAAAGTTCAAGAATACCGTACCTTGTCAAAGTATGCTCTCCTTTCATCATTTTGGAAGCATTAATAGATTGCATACTCGACAAGATTACTGAGAGGCATTATCGTGTTTGTCATTTTCTCACTATGTGGATCATCGTGTTTGTGCATCATACAATGAAGGCTCACTTCAGGTAAGCTGCAGTGCACTTACTTGCCTTAACGATAGTACGGTACTGATGACTGCTGTGTAGTGTTTTCTATTAACGCATTAATTGTTACCTTTCATTTAACACCTATCATTCGTGGCAGAAGGAGCTTCCTTAGTATGAAAATTCTATTTATAAGCTTGCAATTACCGTTTCTTCGATTTTTACCACTTAATCATTTCCGACGTCATTATCAAACGAGCCGCACGTTTATAATATAATGTTTCCACTGCACGTTGCTCATCACTTTCCAAGGGTAAATGAAATGGTCCCCTGCTGTTTCCAAGTGTATTCAAGCATTATTATTACTTGGCGAGATTATTATTATTATGGTTTTCATATCATAATAACATTATTTCTCTGCTCGTCCAACTGTACATGTGAATCCAAATTCTGATAAATCGAAAAATGCAAAAGGACCTCTATCTTGTTCCATTCAGTCCGTTCCATGTATCATATATGCTCGTTCATTGGTGAAGAGAATATGAACAATGTGCACAAGAAACAACATATATAATGTTTTGAAATGCTCTGTTTTTGTGTTGCAAAATATTTTGTAATTTGAGGAATTTGATGATGATTTTCATGCTACATGGGAATTTAGGATATGCGAAGAGTACTAGAGAAAAAACGCATTGTCCGCCATATGGAACTCGTAACGTTTTTTTTCTTATGCCATACAGACACTTTGGTGACTTTTTGGTTTGCTTTGCCTCCAAAGACAAAAACAACTACAAGTCGAACGGTCTGTATTAACAGCGACATTTTTCATATTGTCGCCGTCGAAGAATATTTTTCGTTGAGGTGGCAGCGGTAAGCGACGTTGTTGATGGTACACTCCTGGTATGTGCTTCTGTTGATCATCCACTAGTACTTGAAAAAGAGCATGCCACCAAGGCAAGCAAGTTTGCAAAAAGGTAAAAAAAGCCTGTCGAGAGTATGAGAAAGGAAATATATAGTGAAAGAAGGAGGGAAGAGCACAGTCCACAACTGTGTAATAATGATAATGATCATCAGTACTACTGTGCAGAGTCTTGTGTGGAGCCTCTTTAGTGTGCTCAGAAGAAAATGCAATGTTACATAGTAAAAGGCAGCAGCGACCAACGGAACTTGCGTATTGAGAAGAGCTTAAAATATAAGAACACTCTCAACTCAATCATCCGGTTTAGTTTCATGCACGAACTTGCTCCTTTCACACATCGCACACACCTCACATCGACACATTAACTTTACACAGTTTCTCCCAATGAAAACGCTTATGAAAGCGGTGAAAGAAACAATAATGTCCAAGCTATTGATACATACTTGTTTTCTCTCAAAAACTCAGAATGTTTCTCTAAAATCACTAACTCCAGGAATCTTTGTTCTCTTCACAAACTGTTGTATTCTGTAGACATGGAATAGTCGATCTGGAAATAGTTCCTGGATTCCATCTACAACCGCCAAGTACCTGACTTTAACTGAAGCAATCATAATGATAAATATCAACTTATCAGCATATGAAATAATCATCTTTCAATAAAACTTCTCTTACCGTTGCAAACTGTGTTTTGTTCTGCTTCATCTATATTTCTGATGTATAATGTGATTCAGTGATTATAACGTTGATTGTATAAGTTACCTGTGAGTATCCTAATTACCTAAAAACGCTGTCACATACATATGTCAAAGATGTATTTTTATTAGACATATAACAGACATTCTGAAAACAATCAAACTTAGTCTTCTCGCAACTCTGTAATATAGTTTTCCAAAAGTTTTGTGAAAGTGTAGACTGGAGCAACTCTGTTTACGTACCAGTGCACCTCTAGATAACAACGTACATTGGGGTTGTGTGAAAAGTAATACCAAGTCACCCCATAGTTATGTAAACTAAGAATGGGCGTCTTCTTATTTACAGTATGGGGGGTTCTGCAGCATCAGGGTAAGAAAAAGAAACCATCAACAAATAATTAGGGAGGGACAACAATAATCTATATGCTAAGGCTTTCTTCTATGTCGCTTTGACATAGTAATACAAAAGCGTATTTCACGCTTGCAAAATGTCACTTTACATGCATGAGCAATTACCTTGTATACAATTTTGGTAAATCATAGTCTGTTTTGTATCGTCTTAGACGGATGTTATTTTCAGGGCTTTTAAAACCGTGTATTTTAAATAACATGCATCTTGATTGCAGTTAATATGGTATTATTTACGCATACTTTTTTCTTGCTATGGTTGTTGTGGAATTCTAATAATTCCAATATCCTCCTACGGAGAAAGTGAAATGAATGAATCAGGTCGTAGTAAATTTCATACTCTAATCGCGTTAAGTTTCTAGTAATGAGGAGTATGTTGCTTTTATTCATTTTTTTTTCTGTTTCGTAGGATGAAATGCATTTTTTCTGCGCGTAGCTGTACCGTTGTTGTTGTTTTTTCTTGGCATCCGAGAAAACATATTACTAGCAAACAACTATTACTTTTCTACTATGTAAATGTTTGCACAAAGCGTTCCCCAATTGTATCTGTTCGGATATTTATAAACACAGTTGGTTAAAAACGAAGAAAACGAGAAATAGGATTCTTTCAGTTATTTATCGCTGGCAGGAGTATGTTTATATCATAGACACGCGTCTGACAACATCATCGTAGTTTGCTTGCATACATCTCTTGTTCTGTTTGGGAGTCCTCAATGCTTGTTACAGCAGAGTTTTGTTATCTTCTTGGTTGTCACAAAAGATGATATTCGTAATGATGGCAATGTTTCAAGATAATATGTCGCGTTTTTATAGTATAAATGAGACTGAATAAGTGTCCACATGAGAGATGGTACATGATATATGAGATATTATTATTATCGTCTTCATTATCATCAAAAGGATCATTTTCGCCGTAAACACTGTTTTACTGCTCAAATTTTAGAGCTTGCAAAATTAGAGGCAACAGACAGGAGGGTGCCTATAATGAAAAGAAAGCTAGATAACAACCAGCAAGTAAATAAAACGTTGGACAATGATGATGAGCTGTAAAAACCGTTGTTGTTGTAGTTCATGCAGTAGATTCTGCATGCTCAACGCGACGGGGCATTTTGCAAAGTATCACAAGCGTTCAGTGTCATGTTTAGATGCAATATAATGTTTATATAGTCACATCTGTCCCTGATTTTCATTCCGTGAGTGAGCCCAGAACCTTGCTCCCATTTTGTATTGGTGTGATGAGTTATTACTCGCGAATTGTTTAATTGGACTAGTCAACATTTTATAACTACCAATGGTTTGAGGCTAGACATGCATCTGCGGCAAATATGTGTTAAAACATTTTAATTTTGCGATTGAACCTGTTTCTCATTACTCAATCTATTCTATGCACTTTTTTCAATTGGTAAAAATTCGACCTGCTTTGACATTTTCTAGCTTTTAGCCGCAGACGGCTTCCGGAATAAAACCTTTCCTCGCACGCTATCCTGAATTGTGCAAATTTCGTATTTATCGATGAAATATTAAATTTTAAGGGCTAAAATCCTATTTTAGATTCCACTGAGGCAAGCATGGTTTTACAGTCACATTACAAAAAGACAATGGGTAGTTATGTACATCTTACATTACATCAAGAATGCTTTAAGCAGTTATTGATTCAAATCAAACAGAGAGCAATGAGCTCAAAATACTGGTGCAAGTTGAGTTTGGGCCAGAAGCTTTTACATATTTTCGTGGAATATATATGACAAATCGTTAACAATTGTGAGTGAAACTAACGCCTACTAAGACGAACACAGAAAACTATGCCGGAGGTTGTCATTCTCCTGGGCACTTCCTGTCTGCTGGGCTGCATTTTATAAATCAGTTATACCAAATATTAAATATTTTATAGGACCAGTTTTCCATTCAAAGATGTTGGCTGGATTTCGTGGTTAGTCTGGTAAGTTATAGGTAGGTTTCAAAATCGTTCACATCAGTTTTCAAGCAGTTTTTATTCGAAGGTCAAGTGTAAATATTGAATTCGCGTATTCCAAACGGTTTTTTTGCGAAGGTTCAGTTAATCCAACAAAACGATTATTAATATATAAAACATAATTTGGAAGCATGAGTGTGTAGCGCTATTGAAAGTCATCGTCACGGAGCTGTTTACGTTACGTGTGTAGTTCAAGAAACGGTTCTAAAACATTTTAAGAAAATGAAAATATGCAGTCGGCTCCTCCCGTTAACCTTCTTCTGTGACTATCGATTGTAAAACAATCGATTGAGGGATACGTATAGTAAAAATCAGAAATATGTTAGTTTTCCTTCTTTGGGTTGTAAAAAAACTAATGAGGATGAAAGTAACGGAAAGGGTGTGTGGTAATATTTTACAGAAAAAAAGGATAACTAGGTAATAGTTTGAGAGAATGTTACATACACATAGTATACTGGCCTCGTCGCTTAAGATGCTCTCTTTACTTTTAGCAAATGCCAATCTTTTCCATTTTCCCTCGGTAACGCAAAATGTAACGTGCTTCGTATGCAGTTTGTACTATGTATGCATTACATGGTCTTCAGTTTACATCTACCAACTTGTTTCCAGATATTGGAAAACTATTATATATTAATGAATGTTTGTTTATGTTTGTATACGTGCCGGAAAATTCTAAGTTAGTATATGTAGTACATGTGGAGATTCATATAAAAAGAAACTTTAGATTCTTTAAGGAATCATTTTGGTTGTAACATCACTGCTTTAAATCTTTGTATAAAGTAATCCTGAAACCAAACAAGAACGCATTTGATTGTTTGTGGATTTTCAATGTTAATGTATTTATTGCTGCTGGCCGCATACATAAGAATTGTGCCATGAATAGAATTTTCCCCTTTTCCAGATGCTTCCTACTGCATGTAATGTCAAAAGATCGACATCAGTTTTTATGACTAGAGTAAAAAATAATTTAGCTCGACCATTTCGAGGGGGTAAAGATCTAAAGAAGTACCCAACGAATAATCAATATTCAATGTAAAATTTATTGCAGTTATACATTCACGCACATGTTTGGCATATATAACTTGAATTAATAAAAGTTATGATTCAAAAGGTTTAAGACTACACACGTAGTCTGAGTTTTTGAAAATACGGCAGAAACATGTTGATATCAAATTACAAGAAGGCCGTAAAATGATGAAATCCCAGACCATCATAAAAAGCATGACAAATATTCCTTGCAAGTGTCGACACAATTTCTCGCGTTGGCTCGCAGGCAAGTGACCTAGCTTTTAATCTCACTATATTTTCCGAAAATCAATAAAAACTGAAGCGATAGTAGTGGTTGCTCTTGTCACACAGAAAAACTCATGATACAAGAAAAGAACTTTGTTTCTGATCCCATCACAAGCTCTCTCAATTCCAACATATTTTATTGAACAGTTTTTCATACATAATAAGCTTAAAAATAAAACTGCTTTCAGTGTCAAAGACGAAAAGAATCAGTTTCTGGGGGTAGTAGGCAGGCATATTAAAAATGTATTATTGTGCAGCAGAGTAGCTATATTGTTTCCGTTGAAAGTAGTAGCATCGATTTTGATTTTTTCAACACACCTCTCAAAGAAACTCAACTTTCTTTGCTGACAGTATCATCGTCAACATCAACCCGTATTTCCAACCATTTAGGCATTCCTATTCCTGCAGACGATGAACCGACTGATACAACTATTTTAGTCGGAATATGTTCATTTGAAAGGAAAGTTTATTGGCGTGAAATATGTGGGGAAGGAGAACACTCTGAGACAAGTATCGTCATCGTCATCGTGAAAAAAACATATTCAGGTTTCTCAGTTCATTTTGTCCCTTGGCGTTATCCGTAAATAATTACTTAAGTGGAACAAGCTACGCGAAATGATGATCATGCAAATAGATTATTAGACATTACAACTCATGCTCTAGTGCCCTTTATATTATTTCGATTTGATTTTTACACTATGTGAAATCCCTATGCTGCCATTGAATGACCCTCTTCTTATACCGTATGGACGCATGCCAGTTTTGAGCAATAAATACAAGATTCTATTGTAACACTTCCAAATTTAATAACAGTCTCGCTTCGACACTGTCAAGTAGTTTAGCGTGCAAGTAATGTGAACCATGGAAATGAGCGGTCTCTTGTTTGCTAGGAACCTGTCAAATTTCCTCGCGTTTTGAAGGATACTTTACACTTGGGATGGCACTCGATTTGAAGCTGATTATTATCACTATTGATTTTCCACAACGGCGTTTGTCGTTGGCGTATAAAAGAGAAAAAGCTGTAACTGAGAATTGTGTAAAAAAATACCAACAAATACACACATCACGTCTTAGGTCATCTAGAACATAGCTGTACTACCGCCTGAGTAAAAAAATGTAAAAAAAATGATCACGATCTTTAACTCACGGAGTATGGACTGGATTGGACGCCAAGTCACAAAGGCAATAATGTCAATTGAAGAAAATGGAGATATGTTCAACATTACCGATATAAAAAAAATCCTACTAACCTTTCTTCCTCGCCATTTTGTACCCTTCTGGTTATTGTCGCACAATAATTAAAGTGAGAGTATGTTTGAACTAGCACGACAACTTGGTCGAGATGTGGCAAAGATAATTGCAGTGAATGGGCTAGCAAACCAGATATCTCTAAGGAAGGAAGAAAAATGATAGAGTAGGAAAGAATTGTTAGAGATAGTGAAAGTGATGAAGTTCAATATTTTGTAGATACAGGATAATATTATGTAGCTGTTGCCACGAAAAAAGTAGTGACAACTAAAGCAAACAAACCTCCAAGAAATTCAGAAATAGTCTTTGCAAAGAAATGGAACCGGTAGTCAGTATTTTGTCGCTATGTGTAACATACATACATACTGAAAGAGAAATGCAGTCTCGGTCTCACTTACAGAAGATGTGACCAATACGATGTACAATGCCCTGACTTCTGAATTTCATACAGAATCACGATAACGAAAGAGGTATTGGGTATGTTGTTATACAGTTTTGTCCTGAGTTAAACCAAAACCGTTATGCTGGTAGCTTGTACAAGTTAGGTTTATTAAGGTTAGCGAAGCTATAGCTTATTGGTAGCGCAAGGTGCTGCGGTATCATGGTTATCCGTTACTCCGCCTCTCCGTGATGTGTAAGGCCGTGGGCTTCATCCGTTTGAGCTGAAACTTTGCGTACACATATTCCTGCAGGTGCTCCAAACATTGTCTTTAACAACAATTGTCCATTTTTGGTGGGATGATACACCTATATAAGGCATATATAATTCCAAACTTAAAGGTCGCAATTCCCTCCCCCTGGGGTCCTAGAGGGTATCATAGTGGGTCAAATGGTGCTCTTTAACGGTTCTGCCGATTAAGCTGAAATTTTGTATATGTTTTGCCGATGTTTTGTGCTTTGAACTTGAGACCTTCGCAGATTCCGGAGGTGCCCGAAAGTTTTTTAATGGCGACATGGGGTGTTTTTCTCTGGGAAGTTTCCCCTGGGGTCCCGCTTCCAGTCTTAATTCGCTAAAATTAATTCTTTCGTTGCAACGGTTTATTATTTATATGGTTATATTCTTCAATCATCTATAATATGTATAATTTTTAACACAAGTAACGCCTAATTATTACATATTGCGGTTTAAAAGTTTTGTTGAACATCAAATCATTGAGGTTTCATTCCATTTCTCAATTATTTCGGCTTGGGTAAGGCACAGACTACAGACTTTCATAGAGTACAGACAACTTAGACTTTTATTAAAGTATGAAGTATCTACTGCTTGCTCGTTTGTTCCATTGACAATTGCAAACACAAAAACTAGAAACTCCCCACCGACCGCCGACGGTTTCGTTTCTAACTTTCTTTTTTTATCATCCAATGCATAATCACATTATTCACATTCTCTCAGGTAAGCGAGAAATAAGCACACTATCCTATGCGGAAACACTCAGGGATGATAAGATAAACCATGTCGATTCTCGGACAGATGTGGCCATCCTAGCCACTAGGCATCATGTGCGTGGCACATTGCTATTGCTCATTTACCCAGGGTACTTGGAACGTAAGCGCACCCGAGTGCTTTAATTGGTGTTTCCTGGATGTGACTTATGTATTCATTAACATGTTTTCAATGATTACATAAATTACAGCTGTAATGATGCGGATAAACTAAATAACGCAAACTTACGGCCATTTGATAATTATTAATAATTATCAAATGGTCGTACGTATGCGCTATTTAGTTTATCAGCATCATTACATTCGGAGTTTTATCCAAATGAAGGATAAATCCATCAGGTTACTTGCGTATTCATCTTCTCCCCAAACTGATTGAACCTTTAATAGAGTGATGCTGGAATTGGAATTTAAGAGACAATGTAAAAGCTGTGTATTTATCAAGCGAAGGAGGAATGGATCATATTATCATTACCATTAGAATCAGAAGTTGACTACCTTTATATAAGCCTTTCTTTGTACTTTGAGCCTCCATAAGTTTTTTCTCTCTTCTGTTGTCAGTTTAGCCATTTAATCCAATCCAGCTCTTTCCAAGAAGAAAATGGAAATAACACTGCAGTAAAATACCAAGTAATATCCGCCTTTCTCTTCTTCACAAATAAAGAAGAAGGGAGAAGTGGAATAAAACAAAACTAGCTTTTCTAACTGCTCATCATGCCTATTTATCCCTTCATCTCTCAATTCTCTGGAGTGGCAGAACATATATCGAACGTCCCTAAAATGACGACTTTCTATACTTGCCAAGTATCTTGTGTTTTCCTCGCAGGAAAGTTTTTTCCTCATTTTTTTACTATGTACATATTTGTACTATTAACGATATAAAATTGATGATAATCATGCTCGCAGAATATGTCTCCTGCATTGTCTCCTTCTCTTCGACAAGAGGAACCACCACGCCAATCCCAGTTACTTTCATTTCCCTGCCTATTCTTACCCGCCTATCTCTTCGTTCCAGTCTTTGTTGCTCGTCCGTCTCTTACTTTATTCGAAAGAATTAGATGAGCTTGATTCACTTAACTCTGACTTATTAAATTTTCTCCTACTACTACCCTAAGCATCAGACTTGTCAACTCGTAGAGTAACATTTTTACTTCCTCTCCAGTTCTCCTTATAACTTTCCATCCAACGCTAATCTGCGTAGGTTTTCACTTCCACAGAGAAAATTGGAAGCATTGCAAGGTGAATTTGATGGGAGCATGTAACTTATATTTGAGCTGGCTGATTACTTCAATGCAACATAATGTTTATCGATGGAAACTCCACTGACAGTGAATCCAGAAATGGCTTTTGGTGATGTAATCTTCAAGTCCTCATGAAAAACAATGAGGAAGCAAAAATATACTTCTACGATAGGAAAACGCGCGTGCATTTCATGCATATGAAATCCCCAAAACAATAACAATTAACTATAGATGAGTATATTGATATCAATGAATTGCGTTACACTTTACCAATGATTCAAAAGAACTATGGATCTGTCAAGTTCACCTTGTATTGGAGGAGACACATTGACATCAGAAAATGGGGTTCAAGGCAAATTTTTCCTTACCAATATTCTTGAAAAGATTCTGATATTTTGAAATCTCAGACGAAATTCTTGTGTCGAAATGATTTGTGAGTGAAGTATCATAAATACATCAGGATATCCACAATCCATAATATGTATGTAACAACCTACATACCTAAGGACAGCACGTGGATGAAAAGCATTTACGTGTTTCAGTATCACATTAAGTAAATCAAGTTCCCTGTAATCAATCAGGCGTAATGCATGATGTATGTTGTGCGGAAACGTGGCTGTTTTTCTCCTGTCTACCAATGAATTTGAATTGGGCTAGAGAAAGCTAAATCTAAAAACAATGTGTTATCATTGCGATCATTCAGCTGTGTGATGGGCTTTTAAGGAAACATAAAAAGTCAGATTTACTTCTTGTTGGGATGAAGGGAAACATACGAAACGGAGATTTTGTTTGGCTGTATCAAGTGAATCTCGACCTCTGCATTTATTTATAATTTTAAGGGTACTTAAACATAAGTGATAAAAAGAACTCCATCAGCAAAGGGGATCTGTCACGACAAAACAGCAAGTGATACTGTGATGTAGTCGCACAGGTAGTTTAGTAATCCAGTGTTACTGCCTATATGAATAAAAAGATTCATTTGGTAATCTACAAGAGTATTCATTGAGACATTACAAAATTTAAAATCTAATGATCGTTCCGCATGTTGTGTTGTACTTTGTACTGTAAGTGTAAATCTAATCAAACGCCATAGGAACGAACATTAATCAAATGTCCTCTGTATCCAGTTGTAAATGAAATATCGCATTATGTATAATACACTTTCTGATCTTAAATGGTGCCGTACTGTGCTATAAAAACCCATAAGAAGCGAAAAAACCAGGCTGGTAAAATAGTAACAGGATATATGTATGTTCTTTAAACAGCAACGTAACGATCCTTAGATAGAAAACATATTGGCACGGCTCGGAACATATGATATACTTTTTTAAAAAAAACTATTGTCATAACTATAACCACAGCATAATTATTTGCAAATGATGAAGCAATCACGCCAATCAGTTTGAACACGTTCAAGTGCATACTTTTCAGTCTTGTAACATCAATTTGCTAGATTAAATTACTCTTGAGTGTCATGACAAATGTTCATACATGGATACACCCAAGAACAAGATGTGCAATCGTCAGAGGAAACAACTATTTATAGCTAGATCAATCAATGCAAAAAAGGGATACTAGAATGTTTCGTTAGTCAACAGGACATGATTTTTCCATGAGATCAGGTGAATGTTTCCGTTGCCAGTCGCCATTTGGATTTACTTTCTTCGTCTAGATGGGATGGCAAGTGGAAGTAGAAAATACAGTCGGACTTTTCTTTTCGTATATTACTTCTTCCATTTTAAGAACAATCTCTGGGGAATCTAACCAAACCCCTAAAATAGAAGTTTTGTGTCGCTGGGAGCGACGGATGCTAATCGGGAGTTTCGAGAGGTGTCTACATACAAGCGGTAACATAATAACATTTGTACGCTCGTAAAAACTTGAGCATTGTGTTTTATTTTTAGGGCGTAATCATCACAGGATCCGTTATGTTACGTCTAATAAGTGAATTTAATCTTCTTACGAGTCTTTCAATATTTTAAATAGGTTCAGCCTTTCCATTCCATGCACGTTTTATTATCAAACTGTGCAAGTTCTAGAGGAATAAAAATAGAGTTCTTTTTCTGCTTTTTCCAGAATGAAACAGAAGTGCATGCAGTATGAACACGTATTGTGTTCCCTAAGCCTACGACAGAATACCCGCTTCAGTACCAGCATACATTTAAAGCATTATTAGCCATTGCTATATGGTTTTTAACTTGTTTTTGATGGTAAAAAGTTTCCCCTTTTGTTAGCCCGATAACTTCCGTTAGAGTTAGAATTAGAAATCTTTAAAATTCGAAATATACCATACTCAAATGAACAACTTTATTGAAGATGGGCCCTGTAGATCAAGTACTCTCACAGGCACCTGGCACAGGTGCTTGAATATCTAACAAGGACCACGATTATTTTTTGCTCAAACGAAACCTAAGACTTGTTATTTTTCGATGAAAAAACCTTCCACAAATGTCATTCATTAGGAGTAGAGAAGGTTTTTAAAAATGGTGACTGAAAGAGAAGATTCTATTTAACTGCAATGGCTAATTACAACTTTGCAATGTTTTATTCATCCTAACATGAGCGCTCATTTATAATGAAAGAAGGTTCATAACATTGCCAATAGAATACTGACTGGCTTAACTCAACGTGCTCTATTGACTCCAAGAAAGGGATAATGGTGAAGAGGAGGACGCGTATGTAAAGTGGCAAAACGAAAACAACTAGTGAACCAGTTCCCTTTTCTCTGTAATAGGAGCGACACGATGAACTAAATGTAGGAGTAAAGAACGACGTAACCTTTTGCTGTTTTTATTATTAGCCTTGCCCTTCATAATGCATGGTTTTTCGCGTTTCTCCTCTGTGGTGACTTTTTTTGCATGTGCCGACGCCGATTACAGCATTAAAATTACTATGACATGTACGTTCTTCATACTTCTGTCCACGAAAAGGACTAAGCGAGCAGCGTTAAAGGAAAAGGTAGGTGCTTATGGGCTGTTTNCGTTCTTCATACTTCTGTCCACGAAAAGGACTAAGTGAGCAGCGTTAAAGGAAAAGGTAGGTGCTTATGGGCTGTTTTGTCAGCATATAACAATAGTATTGACAGGTCGGTCGCCCCTTTTTGTAGGCTTGATCACTGGATTTTTCTGTCACTCTACTTTTGTCATTGGCCATGAGAATTATCACCATGACTTATTTATTTACTCACCAGTACCGCTTTCTGTACACGTTAATGAACCGGGATTGTGAGTGATGGTCCGAACTGGGAAATACGCTAGACAAAATACTAGAATCGATAATGTCGTTCACAAGTGAGGTGTTCTTGTTTTCTTTTAAATAGCACTCAAAGCTAAGCCAGATAAGTTTCATGTTTAAGGAAACGAAACAGTAGGTGAAGCAAGATGTAACTATGCGCAAGAAATCTAAAACACCTGAAGTACATACGATATGAACAACATATTTTCATATGTAGTCTCATTGCACAGCTAGTTTCTTCCAATTACTCCGGAAGTGGACAAAAATTATTTGAAATCCTCAACTATGTCGAATGTCGTAAAGCCAGAGTGGGCTGAGTTCAGCTCTGCATTTCATGCTGATACATTTAAATTGCACGTGTCCACTATGAAGAGCTATTTAATGTTTCTGCTGGATTTTAAAACAAAATTCTTCTCAGGTGTAATCAAGTGTCGGTCTGGTTCATTCATTTTGTCTGGAAACACGGCTTGTATCAGTTCCACTATGAAGAGCTATTTAATGTTTCTGCTGGATTTTAAAACAAAATTCTTCTCAGGTGTAATCAAGTGTCGGTCTGGTTCATTCATTTTGTCTGGAAACAGGGCTTATATCAGTACAATGTAGCTATGGAAATTCAAACGCGTAGTGATCAACTTATATGTACAACAGCATATCAACTTTTTAAGTGGCCTATATAAGATATTCGCAACCTATCCATCTAAAATACATTTCTATAATTGCGTTGATTGATTTAAAATTGTCGAAGTATTTCATTCATATTGAACTCTCCAGATTCTTTGCCTTATTAGTAATGACATTCGCTTGAAGTCTGACAGTTCGACTGAAGCCATCTGAAGTAGAGTATTTTTATAACAAAAACCAGGTCAATGTGCAGAAACAAAAAGAAAAAGACTGAAACGAGGCATCGTGTGTGTAGTGCCGTTCTATTTCAGTGTCAGATGAATCACAGATTCATATATATTATATATTCATTCATAGAATCTTAGATAATTGTACTTCCAATGACGCAGAGATCTTGAAAATTGCTATAACTAAACTTTGACACTAGGTTCCTTCACCAAATTTATACCGGACTTTGAACAGAATCCTAGTTATATTCATTCGCCTCGCAAAAACACTGTACCAGTTGTGCGTAAATGTCTGTGTTTTTACCTAATAAACTAATACTATATCGAAATTGTGTGCTTATTACCTAGAGGGTAAAAATATGATGAAATCTTATCTTGTAAATGACGATCACGCCTATCTATAGGGGAATCATTGTCTTTTGTATCAACAAGTATGTATATTATGGTTCAGTACTGATTTTGATTCGGCTGTACCAGTCGCCTTAGATGTAGTCGATGTAGACCATTATATGCCGGGCGTGTTTTCGCGAGATTAAAAAGGTTTACTTCTTTCCTACAGTTTATGCTATATATGTTTTGTTTATCAGTTGTATTTGAAAAGTGTACAAACAGAATGTTCTCTCTTGGAATCCAATTTTGAAAAATACGAACTATGAGCAGTTTTAAATCTGTTTCAGCGTGTCTTCCTACGCATACAACATAAAAAGTACTTAAGAGATAGCAAAGCAACAACCACAACAACAACAAATACATAGCAAGCAAACATGTTTTTAGCGTCTGTTATTCCATAAACTAATGGCATACATGTATTTCAATGAAAGTAGCGGAATGTAGTAAAACGTTCGGTATAACCGTTGTACCAGAACCACATTCCGATTTCCCTGATGTCGACGCTGTTGTCCGTTAGTCAGTCTGCAGTTTATGGCCATGTTATGGTTTGATAGCGACAAAATTTGGCCACGGAATAACTTCATAATCAGACTTTCTCAACACAGGAATACTGAAGGAATGCCAGCATGCCGCAGTACATATAAATTCACTGTTCAAATGCATTTGTTGTTTATGCCAGTGTCAAAAGACAGACTGACAAACGAATGCGTAACACGACAAAGACTTTTATTCTGTTCGATTTTTTATATACTTTACTCGTTAGCTTTAATTTATATCGAGAGTGGCAATGTTGCCTCGCTTCAAGTACAATTTTCTTTTAAACTCTTTAATGTTGCGTCAATTTCTCGCTTCATCATCTCACAACGACATGACATTAAGGGAAAGTAAATAATTTGTATTTGGGGTTTCCCTTTTCATCTTTTTGTCGGAGAAAGAATCCTACTTTTTGCAACTAGCTCACATCATCCTTTCATCTTGAGTGGTTACGCAATCGAAAGGACAACGTTAAGCCTATCACAGTTGGAAGCGGAGTTTTAGTTTAGTTTACAAAAACATCTCTGAATTTCAGACGACTTTACCACTTACGACATGAGAAGAAAAAAACACTTGTTGTACCCGGCTATAATGCATGTCATATGTGGTTTTCAGTCGTATCGCAAAGATTTGTTAAAAAGCGCAAGTAATTCAGTACTAAATAGATATAGGTAATAGCAAATTTCAAAAAGGCATTGAAAACTTGAGGAATTAGCTCAATATAGTTTCAGTATTGCAGTAAAGAAACAGACAGTTTTCAAAATACAAATGATCCAGGCACACATCCAAACTTCTTGCAAAATAGGATTGTGTTGTAGATATCAAGAAAGCTCGGTACCCAGATTGTTGATATGCAAGCTGCATTAACACAACACAAACTAAAGAGCTTCAAAAGGTGGAAATATTCCTCGGTTGTGTGGTATGCGGGATGCATTTTAATTTCAATGATTGCATTTCGTAACACGAACCTAAACGTAACTTTGTTATCTTTACGAGTACATGCTTTTCAATTACTTATTCCATCCCTCATGTTTAGCACTACTACAATTCGCGAGTGGCAGGAACCTTTTTCCGTGTACGTAATCTAATGGGGCCTCATTATAGATCACGAAAGGACATTGATGTAGCAACATTTGATTCCTCCAACCTCGACCTATTTCCCTTTTACCCGTAGGATCCAATGGATCCAATTTTCCCTGCGAGTTGTTCACCATTTAACCGACTATAATTTTAACCTATAAAAATGACTGCTTTCAGGCTCCGAGTTGTCTTGCTCGGTAAAACCACACATCGGGCGAAATTCATGCTTTCCTCCATGAGATTTTTAAGCTTTTCCTTTTTATGAGCTTTCACCTCATGCACTGTTTGAGAAATGTGACACGTAAACACTTTTACAGTGTATGGATGGAAACATGTATTCAGTCATTTGATTTTATTACGGCTACAGGCACCAAAGCCACTGTCACTACATTCCCATGTCTAATGTCGACAAGCCATATTAACGACTACGAACCACGAATATGAGTTGAAAATGCTTATACAGAGCCACATCTCCAATCTTCACTAAAGCTGCTGCGAACAAATTTAAGTAGTTTAATGTCACGTCTTATTCAAGCTTTGTTCAAATTGTATTAGGACTAAAGTCTTCATATTCGGGTTTTCATATCATGACGTTAGCGGTCGTAAGCTCCTAATAATACAGATTGCACTCATCCTCACGGAAGTCGTTTGAAATTTTTGCCGTCAACATACATTCAAGCACACGTCACGTGCATCTATGTACCTAATACTAATTAAATGTTCTTTGTTTAATTGCAGTAAACATATCTCACCTTTTGCTCTTCTGGTCGAATCGTTTCACCCCACGAATAGGGAAAGTCAGACTAGTTGGTGTTGTACGATTGTACTATTTTATAACCAGCGAAAAAATTAACTCATTGATCATTTGGTCTTAAAGTCGTAATGTCTTGAGTTGTGTAGGTTATAACCTCGAATTCACAGCATTCAAACTTTGTGTACAAATCATAAGCGTGAGTGGATTAGAACTTTTATTGAGTTATGTCACAGTATTTACACTAACCTAAGTACTGACTCACATTAGCAATTTAGTTTCGTACAGAAGCATCTTCTTCAAGAAGAGGTTGAATATATATGAATATGTTATACCACATTCATAGGAACATCATCACTGGGATAAAGATGAAAATTATGAAGAATTCAGTTCTTTTCTTTCGTTGCTTCTTTCATAGTGTTTACCATAAGAAACTGTAGAGTTCAGTTGATTTCACTTCCAGGAAGTATTTAAGCTGGAGTGAACGAGTGGCGAAAATCGTTTCATTTCCCCACTCTCCTCTTATTTACAAGTCGGCTTATACTTCTCAAGGAAAAAGTCTGTCTTTGTTGGTGAGCCGTTATGCTTAAAGACAATGCACTTTGGTGGATCTACATGTACGAGCTATTATTGTTATCATTATTATTACTTTTACAGTATATAGTTACTGGTACACACGAGTTACATATAGTTTATCAAATTTTTCCATGCCTCGACTAGACATAACTTTTTTCTGCGCTTTCACCTAGTAATTCTCAAAGCGAAAGCAAAAGAAAGTACTTTCTTTGCGACTGTATTACATATTTTGTAAAAAGAGGAACCTTTCTACCACCCAGATTCAAAGCCATGCATTCCAGGGAGAGTAGGAATAATGAGTCAGAGTATAAATAAGCACAAAAGCAAAACTATGCATACCCACATTTCGCCAAGGTAAAGCCATGGAAAGACACGAGGAAAGAGAACGGCGAATTTTTCGTTTTTTTTGTTTCTTCTAGAAAAAAAATCTCATTACATGCTTCTTTTGTAGTTTGCTGTACTTCCCGTTGCTGAAATGTTGTTTGCAGCAATGCTACTCTTGCTTCACTAATTTTTCATATGCACTGCCCCAGGGGAATAGTTTAATAGAAAAAATGCTCGACGCGTTTTTCAAAAAAATATCTCCGCATTTCTCAGAATATCATTCGTTATCAACAAGTTAGTTAAATACCTTAAAATAATATAGGAATAATCATCTAGAGTACGAATAGTGAAGGTTGTTTGGTCTAAAAAAATAGGTGAGTACTGATATTAATAATGTTGCCATTTAGTAAAAATCTTATTCGGATGTCTCATCCTCTAGTATGGATATATATAATATTACAGAGTGAAACAACCCCATTTACCGAAAATAGGGTAGTTCAAATAGCTTTAGATACCTAATTGATAAATACCCTGTAGTTTTCTTAAATTTTCATCTATGAGTTTAGATAATCCTACTAATAATATGTTTATGAAGAAAAATGCAGAAAAACACGGGCATTTCAGAATAAAACTGGTTGGACTACATTCAACATTGCATAGAATCGTGTGAAACGTTAATTTAAGACTTTGTTATTTGCAACCGGTATCTTCAAATTATTATGGACTTTCCATAATCTTACTTTCGCTTGGAAACTGCATGGCAAATAAAGTACATGACTTTTCACTTCCATAATAATAATAATACACATTTGTAATCCGTAGCAGACCCGAAGAGGCTTAAACATAAATTGTGTCATAATTATTATTGTATTAGTTAAATTGATGTTTTAATGGAAAATTAACTTTATAGCAGCTTTTGTTGTTTGTAAAGAATACGTTAGGAATTGTTGAAGTCTCTAGTTTTATGAAGTATATTGCTTTTTGGATGAATGAAGGTTTTTGAAGATGTGTTCAGCAAAACAACTTTCGAAACTAAATTCTTTTGCAAACTTTTTAAGGGGGTTTTCATCTCACATTCTTGTACTTTGTATCTTCGTAATCATCAGTATAATATACACTCCATACACATGTTTTAATTACTAAAAGGCATAGGGTAGCAGTCATTAGTAGTTTCGTCAGGAATAACTTGGACCTTAGGAGAAAGTTAAATGTTTCTGAAAATGTACGTGTCTTAATGCAGTTGACCGCTAGCTGTAATCCTCATTTTCCAGGAAAAACTAATCCTTCCCAGCATTCTTTTCACCAAAAAGTAAAGCAAATTTTCAAACTAAGAATCCAGTTTCAATGCTATGTTCTAACTTCGCACAGCTTGTTTGAATGAGGATTGAGAACAAGAGAAGAGAGTATCAGAAAAACAATTGTTGAGGATTCCAATTTTTTGCGCTAGCCCGTTATAAAGAAGTTCTTCCAATTGTTTTCCTACAGAATACTCTAGCAAAAACTTAAACAATTTTAAGACTTTACCCCCAACAAGTTGGAGAAGGTAGTTATTTTATTAGATCTAAATTGAAATTTCTTTAAACTAAATTAAAGCCCTGAAATGAGTATCATTTTGCAGTATACTGAGGGTTTGCTCCACTAACCTAATGCAATTCATATGCAAAGTACTGTTATATTACCGATCCAATAGAAAACAATTTTTCATAAATTTGGTTGAATTGTTCTCTAGGAGTGTCACCATCTCCCATCCTTGCTGAACAGGATCTATGCCTATGATGGGTTTTGAGGCAGACATGATCAAACCGAAAACCTAAATCTATGTCCAATTTTCTTCGTAGCATCCATTCTTTGGACAAATCAATGTCTCACTTATATTATTTCCGTGGATTGTGAGAGGACTCAAGAAACAAGACAACGGAAAGGATCTCACAATGAATCTGTTTCTTGGTGGAGTGGGAACATGTATGGCATTTTTTGGAATCTTTTTGAACCTCTACGTCATCATTGTGCTACTTCTCAACAAAAAGGTATATAAAATCTGACTTGTGAATATCCAAGAAAAAATGCAAAATATCGAAAGGAGAAAAAAAGTTTCTCACTCTGAATTTTCCGTGATAGACTTTTTTTCTCCACAAATATGCCAAATTGTTTGAGGAAAAAAAAGTTTAGATAAGAATCGTCTTGCCTCGATTGTAGTGACGAGTATGAAAGGACAAAGAAATAAATTATGGGAATTCACTTATTTTTCTTTCATTTTTTTATTATATTCTTTTTATTACTTTATTTTTTCAGGCTAGAACAAGCAGTGAATGGATTCTACTTCACTTGAGCTGGTGCGGGCTGGGTGCAAGTTTCTTCAACTTATGTCTGATCAGTCCATCCATATTCATGGCCAGATGGCTTACTTCAACAGGGTCACTTTGCAGTCTCGTTGGAGCATCAGTGCTAACACTACAGCTTCTCACTGTTTGGAGCATATGTGCCTTGAGGTAAAAACTTTTTTCTTTCTGTTCTCGCCACAGTCTTAAATGTACTACGCAATATTCGCATTACTCATCGAAACATTAAATGCAAATGGGTAGGCAATACAGGATAACTGCTTTAGTTTCTCAGATAGAAGTTTCTTTGTAAATGGCGTACAAGCAACAACCGTAAACATTACTTCCTGCCAGAAATTTCGAATTCCTTTAGAAGCTACGAGCGTATGCTTGAGCTTGGAATTGCGTCATTTTACCCTTTCTGCATGTCTCAATTTGACGGATTGAACTAATCCTTACTTCACCGATAATAGTAAAACTAATCTATCTCTTCTTTCTCCAAAAAAAATCATTACGTTATATAAAGAAACTTTAAGCCAGGAGCGTACAACGTAGGAGTTACACACTATTCAAGCCATGCAACGTAGAAAGATGTACGGTTTGCTGGAGATATTATGATGAATTGTTTGATAGTTAAATTGCGAAACTCTCTTCAGCCTAAAAATACACCAAACAATGAAATCATTCCCATCTGAGGAGCAGCGATGTTATTTTCATTCATGTTATTCATAATAATATAATATTTTTTATTAACAGCTCTAACATGTAAACATTAATGCATAGTTCCTCTGTTTTATTGCGAAAAAGAGAGAACCACAGGCAACTAGTGATTAGTAATTCCTAGATCAAACAAGATTTAAATGAATTTTCTCCGCCAATGAGTCTGATTGTACATGCGTCAGTAGTGGTTTTTACGTTTCACAACGCATGAATTCAGCTATTATGAGGTCAATACCCAACTCATTACACATAGTAAGTGTGGCAAGAGATTACCGCACAGACAGACAGACAAGCAAAATAAACTATATTATTAATTGAAAGAAGAAATAGACAAGGGAGCTCCAATATGAAGTACGATCCTTGGTTACATCGTGTATCTTGTAAAACAACATTTTTCTTTTTAGTTTGCAAGGAAACCTACTATCGTAGGCTGGAACTTGCTTTGTAGTTTTCAATTTCCGTCTATAGCATGATATTCAAGAAGCATTGTTTTTTTGTAGTTTGAAGTTGGGTTAGGAACATAACGTAGCCCTTGTACCCTGCCTGCAGCCTATTTTTGGACTACATAAGATGGTCTTGTAAAACAAGATTTCATTGTTTTTTTCGTAATAGTAATAGTTTAGCGATTAGAATCTGTAACTTGGAGATCGAAGACTAAATGTACTTTGCTATGAAAGGAAGTTTTGTTTTTGCGGAAAAGGTACGTTGTACGTGTTGCATGAAAATTCATCGAGTTTCCGATATATTTCGATGTAATCTTACTCTAGGACTCACTCTCGAAAGTAAACAAGTAAAAGTTTATATACGTGGAACCGCTTCCTATCGGAATTCGGGACTAAACATAATAAGAACAACGTGATACAAAATTCACCGAATTAAAGAGCGTACAGCTCCAAATAGGGTTCACAAAATATCATAAGCCATCTTAGCTGGCTGGCAGGAATTAAGTTACTCACTGCAAGCAAAATGGTTTAACCCTTGAATTTCTCTCGTAGTTTTGTAAACTTTGTAGTCTATTTAAAGTCTATTTTCGATATTTTCAGTGCGGATCGATGCGCAGCGATTGCTTCACCCTTGCGCTACACCCAACTTGTTACTGGACGTCGAGTGGCGATATTTTTCTTGATAATTTGGATACTGAGTATAGGTACGGCCATGGCAGCGTTTATTGTTTCATCAATAAAATCAGAACGAAAACAATTTCAGCAGCCATCCGAGCAACAGCAACATTTACAATACATATTACGACACCAGTTACAACTCGACCAATGCCGGAAGCAGTATCAGTGTAATCGGTGATAAGAACAACTACCTTATAGAAAGTATTAATAGTTCGTACAGAAATGTCAACCGTAGTAACTAGTGCAAATGGGAATATCCCTTCAAGTTTACCTTCAGACATTACCATTTCTTCATCCACACTCCCTAGTCATCCCCATTATGATAGTTCTTCGATTCCCTACCGCTCATCTTCTATAGGTCTTTTGGCCTCAATGTCGCCCTCATCGTTTTCTGTGGGGACAGCCCAGCATTTGGAGAATGACTCCAATTTTGTGTCCAGCTCATCGCAAGCAAGTGGTTTTCCAGGTAAAATAATGCCAAGATTTGCTTCCACAGCGCTATCCACAAATGTTCAAAAAGAAAAAACAGGAAGAACAAATTACACGTCCTCCATCCTGCCCAGCTCACTGGAAGAGCAAAACGATGGTTTCACAACGAGCCGCGCGGCTGCTGCTAGTGACCTTTCTATTGAAAGTAATAAGAGTGAGAAAGAAGATAGCGACGGAATTCAGACTACAGAAACGTCACGAGTGTCAGAGTTCCGGGCAGCGATGGGGCTCTGCCTACCCCGTGTTTACTATACAAGTCTGCCAAGTGTTTTGTGGTTGTCAGAGTGGATATTCCTTATTTTGGTGGCACCCCTCTGTACCATTCTGGTTTGCGATTTGGTCGTTCTCTCGATTGCAAGGAAGCAAAGACATCGAATCGTTATGGCCCTGTATCAAATCACACTTTCAGCTCAGGCAACTGTTGTGAGGAAGGGGACCACGCCACCACAACTATGGCTTAACAGAAGTATACCTGCCAGATCGAGAGCGGTGCGGGCAGTTTTTGAAGATTTTTTTTCACTGGTGCTCATTCATCTTCCTTTAATACTCATATTGGTAAAGAATTTAAGTTTTATTATTCCATTGATCCTCGTATCATATCTGTACTATTAAATGGACACTTCATGGGAAAAACGTAGGAACGTTGCTTAGATTTTCACGCAGAGCTAGAGCTACAACAGCTGTAACAGCCATAGTTTTGGTTTGAATCACGCAATGCGAGTAATCATTAGTTATTGACGCACACGACTAAACTTGAAATTGGTTCTTGCGAGTGTCCAACTGTTGCAGATTAGGCCGATAAATTTGGTGTTTGGGAACATCATTTTTGAAAACACGACTTGACTTGAAGCATAAAATGAATGAGATTGTTTCTAAGAATGATGAACATCACTAAGAAATCAGAGTGAAAATGTAAAAGAGAAATATATGATCAGATAGATGGAAGATTGAAAGCAGAATACAAAATAAGATACGGAGCGTTTGATCTAGTTGACGCTGTAAGAAACTGCCTGCGCTGAATGCGTAGGACGGAATCAAAGGATATAAAAAAAGATTTCAGACTTTCTTTTGTGCCACAAGATATTCAAGAGAAAGAAGCCAAATGCATGTTAGAACCGGTACGTGCGTAAAAGTCTCTGTAAAAAGTGAAACGATATGCAGTCTTCATTCAGGGGAAAGCTCTCTAGTACACTCAAGACAAGACGAAGGAGAAAAAAAGATTTGGAAAATGAAAAGAGGAAATTGAAAAGGATGTGGCAGTTGAATATGCGTTTGTAATGTATTTTTTTCTTGCTAGACCGCAGAATCCTATAATAAGGAAACTGATAAATGCTAGAACAAGAAATGTTGAGTGTATGAAAATGAAATGCATTTTTTGCTTTTCATGTGTGTGTATGTCATGTAGGTATTCGAAATGCTGGTGGAGGATCATCATGCCCCAGTGCTACTTCATTTCTTGGGATCCATCAGCCTCTTCCTGTCCCCGAGTTTCACAGCACTGCTCTACGGAATCCGTGCGAGATCCCTTCGAGCCGCATACAAAAGCTACATAAGGAAGAGAATGACTAACAATACCTTGCAACATGAAATTCAGCAACGTTTATCACCTGTTGACGGAGGCTCACCAAGACCTTCATCCGGAGCAAAGAGTTTCCGGTAACTTGGCATTAGAATTCTATGAATCCGCTACAATTATTACGGCAGCTCCCATGAGACATTTTAGAGCAATACTCGCTTTCTATTTTCCTGTATAAATGCTCGTTTTATATCACCGCATTATTCCGCCTAGCTGCAATCCCCTATCACAAAGTAGAACAGTTGTTGAATCCTCTCCCAAAAAATGTCCCTTCTCCCTCCAGTACTTCCGCCACGTCGTATTGTTGTTGGAACGTCTTCAACATGACTCCTTCGCATACAGTGTGTGTGTGTGTGTCTAATTTTGTGTCTAATTTTGAGAGTGTGATTTTTTTTGTCAATTGTTTGAGTAAGAATGTCCTCTTCCACAGATCTTGCACACCATCCCCCGCCTCATCCCCCATCCAAACTCCACGGCGACTCTCTACAAATGATCTGCGGCCACCTCCCATGCATTTTCCAATGAACAGCGGTGCTAATTCGCCTGTATCCCCACTTCCGGGTCCGCATACTTCCACACTTCTTGGCACCGAAGATGCTAGTCACTTTTTCTTGGATCAAGCGAGCAGTAGCAGTGGTACAAATGTAATCGTCAACCATAATCATAACAGTTATGACAGGTATGACGATAATGACGGAGGGGATAGTCACCATGTACGCTTTAGCACTGAGAATGGTGGCTTTGGTGGAGCATCAAATAACAAACCAAGAAAAATTCGCTCATTCCTTCATCTTCCAAATCATCACGACATGCAAGAATTTTGGAGTGGACTTCGACGACCCAACCGCTCCCCCACAATCATAATTACTCATGAGATTCGAATGAAAGAAAGTTCCAATATGTCATACGATTCTAAAAGTATCGCCAATTCGCCAACTGCTGAACAAAGACTGTAACAACCATATTCAAATGAAACCAACTAAAATTTTACTACCTTTTAAATTACCTGTAAAATATTGTTGCCAGTCGTAATCTAAATTTGAAGGTAACAAAGTTAGAACTTGTACGTAGCGCATTTTCCATACCTGAGCCACACCAATTTGTCCAAGTAAACTTCACCCGTACAAAACATGAGAAATGACCAATCAAACCTTAACTGTGACCATAATTATCAGCGTATTTATCTTAGTTACCATACATTTAAAAAAAAACAAGTTTGATTTGTATTTTAAAGTGTAAATCTGGCCTTCTCATGAAAACCAACATTTCTGACAATTAGACAATCATTTTTGGCTGCACATTAGTGTTTTCCATTCAACCCAGTTCACTAATACTATGGATATTGGCTTAAAGTACAATTCAAACGGAGATATTTTTTAAGATTTGACTTGAATATAGCTCTACGTACATTCCATTCGAAGGGGAAATTTTTGTCTTGGTTGATTTCTTCTGCATATGCTAGTTTGTTTTTTTAATCAGA
>JAAXOA010000091.1:0-37929 GCA_036561885.1 Salina celebensis | reverse complement strand
TCACCAATATAAAGAGAGATTAGCATGGGGATTTATGAATGGTATTAACATAGGGATTTATATATGGTATTAGCATGGGGAATTATATATGGTATTAGTATTGGGTTACTAATCTCCGGTCAACGTTTTAAAGGCGTATTTGAATTTCGCACGCAAAAAATATATAGTGTTAGCATGGGGATATATTACATGGTGTAAGCATGGAGTTATTTTACATGGTGTTAGCATGGAGTCTGTTTTTTCGCTTCGTTCGGTCAACGTTTTAAAGGCGTATTTGAATTTCGCGCGCAAAAAATATATGGTGTTAGCATGGGGATATTTTACATGGTGTTAGCATGGAGTTACTTTACATGGTGTTAGCATGGAGTCTGTTTTTTCGCTTCGTTCGGATAAACTATATATATGTATTATAACAAAAATTCAGACAAAAAACCGTGCTGGACAAAAATCGGATGCAATCTTTCGGTTTAAGGATTTTCGCCCATTCTTTTGTTCAAACTCGAAAGATGTACACAATTGACCATGAACATACTTAATACTTTAGATAAAAACATATTTTACAAACGACTCAATGTGATTTTATGTTAAAAGTACTTTTTTGTCTACATTGGACGGAACGATAACGTTTTTAAATTAAGTTAGTATTTTTATCCTATTTCTTGTACCCCGGATATGGCTTTGTAAATGCTAACGTCATACAAAGCTCTGACCTGGTACTTCTGTATTTTATCGTTATGAAACGTACCTTTAATTCGATATAAAAGACAGAAGCTAGCTTTATGCAATTGGTTTAAAGTCAAGGAGATTTAGCAAAGACTGAGATTCTTTATTGAATGCTTGGGTTTCTCGAAAGTACGAGCCGGATCTGATTTTTTTTGTTACCTGATTGGAAACGGAAATAGGTTTGGGTTTAGAATGGCGTAAGCCATCTCCTCACGCATATATTCTCATTTTTCATTTTCTTGAATAGAGGTAGGGAGTAACATCTTGACTTGATTTGACAATAATATACCCTAGCATAAACGGTTACAGGAAAAATATCCTTCATATCCTTTATTCAAACGCGAGATGAGGGGGATTTCTGTTATAATTCAAGGAGGCTTCAGAAACACATTTCTCTATTAGAACTCTCTGGCACTTGGGGTAACTACGGAATTACATTATAACTGCCTTTATTATTATGAATTCAATAATCTATTTAGTTAAATGGCGTGTAAAGTAAGTAATATTTATGTGTATTGGAACGGATATGTTCGGGCTCGTGTGCGGAATGGAAATGACGTTGAGATTAACAATATTTTAGTAGTTTTGCACAGTTCTAGAAGTGGCAGTGTGTACATCTTTAATAAACATATAGGCTAGTTATATACGTAACCAGTTGCTTCTTTTTGTCTTCATTTTATGACCCTGTCGTGCGGAGGAAAACAAATTGAAATGTTTATTTTGCTTGAAAAATTCGATAACAAGCATGCTGCTAGAGCTTCGCAGTTGGCTACATTTTCAATATTAGTTATAAATTTAACACGATTCCCAGGAGACTATGACATTTTGTATGGTACAAACACTAAGACAGTATGTGCCAGATAAGGTTCTCTTTTTAACACAATTTGTTTAATTTCGTTTAAAAAACTAAGCATGAAAGAGAAAGGCGTGAAGAAATTCGTAATGGTAACTAAGTTTAATAAACACGTATCAGACTTACTGCGTTTGTCTTTCCTCCTGAGCGCGTGAAGGTCCGCAGGGGAACCACTTGACGATCTATCTATACGTTGTGCTGGCGGAGCAGGCGGTGGTGGCGGTGGAGGGGATCCTTTCCTCGCAAACATTTCGTCTTCAGAATCTATGGACGTGCTTGGAGATGACCAGTTATCTGTGATGAGGTAGGATTAATGTGTTATCAAGCAATTTTATTTACAGCAAAAAGTTAACTTGTTAGCTCTAAATATTTTCAAGCGGTAATCCTGCAGTACAGATGAGTTAGAAACGCGACTTAAAACTTGAAGTGGGCAAGCGAAAGCTTTATTCTGGAGTTAGAGCAACATATTTAAATATATGTTTTTCTATTGGACGCATGAAGGCTAAATCTTGAGGATTATTTTTGTAGTAAGGTGTAGCGGAGCAGAAACCTGTAGCCGTTTAAAAGCAGAAAGCGCAATAACAGATATATTCCACATATTGCTAAAGATGGTGCACATATGTACTATAGAAGTACCAATTTACTGACTTATACTCTCAAGCATTTTGTCCCAAGGAAGCAGCAATGATTTTTGTTTTTGATGATACTTTCGTATATATCGTTAATCTTGTCTTGATCGATAGAAAAAAACCTGCAACGTTCCATTTCGCCCCGTGGTGAACTTCTGAAGGTTTCCTAGGAACGAAACGCTCTCTTTTCTCTTACCTCGTTCGTGTTCCAACACTCTCTTGTTTTTGCGACTACTATGTCTAACCAAATATTTATGATGATACAGAAGAAAACTAGTAGACATTCCATGATCTGTTTCAACTTGCATCATTGCACCCAAAAAGTTACAAGTGGATGTACTCCATACTCCCATTCCTCATCATCATCGTGCCGAATAACAGGGGTCACGTCCAGATTCATATATAATTCACTCTGTAATATCAAAATGAAGAAGAAGCACATGCGAGGAAAGATGAAAGAAAGATCCCTACGTATTTAGGAATCAAGCAAAACAATATAGAACGCTGGAAAAGGATAGGACAGCAAAAGTGTAGTACCTTGCTAATAGTGAAATAAAAATAATAGAGAAAAAGGGCCTACAAGGTCACACAAAAAAAGGCTAACAACGGATGAAATGGGAAGAAAGAGACGGATTCGTTTGTATTACAAATTACGGGTGGGATTTAGTTCGACCAGAAGTCCCATACTCGGAAGAAATATCGTGAAACTATCTACAATCGACTCAAGTATTCATTTTAAAAGACTGTGCCATGGTAGACTTACAAACATGACTACACATATAGAAATGAGGTAGTGTGTTAAAGAGGAACCAGTAGTGCCTTGGGTGGAAGACTGACGCAGAAAAAAAAGTGACTCCATTTTTTATTATTATTTTATACCTTTTGGAGGAGTTGAAATAACACATTTGTGTGTGTCTGTCCGAGGAGAAAAGCATGGCAAAAGTAAAATAAGAGGAAAACATGAAAGTGAATGCATGAGTGAAGGAGGAGGTCAGTTGACTTCTTGCTGAAAAAACACTCCTCTTGCATAACGTAACAAAGCAGAAAGGATAGATAGTGTCAGAGGAGAAAAACAGATGTGGGAGTTGATTTTTACTGTTAAACGATTTTTCATGTTTTCTTTGAGAAAATAGCTCGAGTAATACAGACAAGAAAAATTCTAGGTATCATCCCGGACAACCAGCTCAGCTTTTAGAATTTTCCAGGTGGGCCCATTTAATTTTGTTTGTTCGATGCTTCTTCACAATGAGAAGAGAAATGTACGGATCATGAAACTCCCTACGATAATCCAGTTAAATTTAAGATTAAAACAGGTAGTTACGAGTTGGCTTTGGGAAATGCAACACTGCAGTGCGTTGGATAAATAACATGCTAGAAACCTCTGCATTGCCGTAAAATATCTGACTCAGAAATCCTTGTTTTAGAACTATCCGGAGGGTACAGTTGAAAAATTTTCAATGTGTTTTCAGAAGACACTTGGAAAAATATCACGACAACACTGTAGCTGATTTGTTTAATAATTCTTTTGTGTCGCAACCATCCACCAGAAGCTATTTGTCTTCGTTATTATCAGTGGAATTAATCTAAATCCTTTTACCCTCTATTTGCACATAGTCTCAGGTTGGAAGAAAGCTTGGTGTAAGTATGAGAAAGCTGAGAGAAGGGAGATAGGTAAAAACGGAAGGATATGGATAACATTATAACATGAAGCTGAATGGTAGGATGAGCTTGGTTGTCAAGCTGAACAGGTAAAAGTTATAACTATACAGTTGGAACTCGTTTCGCGGCCCCTTCAGCACCTGAAATGGACCTAATTATGATAAGCATACGTTCATATTGTATATCGGCCATGTAAGAAGACCAATCTCAGTTAAAACTAGGGAAGAGGATACGTCAAGAGGTGTACAACAACTCTCAGCATTATTGCCAGTTATTGCTACGGGTGAAAGTAGTACTAATGTAAGGAATAAGGCTGTCTTGCAATGTTTATTCATCCAAGTCCAACCATAGTGACAGGAGTAAAAAGAAAATTGTCGGAGGTACAACTCCACTCACAAAACAGAAGCACTCAAAGTTCGCTTTCAATTCATAGTAATTGCTTTGAGCTTATTGGATTGATTTTATTCTGTGAGCTTTCATATTTAGTGACGCAAAGACTAATAAAACATGGCATATACAACAATTGTTTGTGCAACAACTGCAAATGTAAATGGTTTGTTGATGGAATGCCAGATAGATTCTTTTAAAGAAATTCACATTATGCCTAAACCCTTTCAAGCTCTGAGTGTAAATTTTCTGTAATATTTGTAAATGCGTTCTCAGTAAAGATTTGCTGGAATGTAAAATTTTTATGGTTCATATTTAACAACTTAAGATAGATATGCTTGTTCCCTTCGATGGATAATATTGCGTCTGAGTTTTACCCTGTTAGCTCTAGATGTTCTTAATATTTTATAGTGGCTACGATTCTGGGTATTTCTCTTAATTAAATGTATATTTACATATAATAATTGCATTCCCCAGAACAATTCAATTCGCAAACATGCTTCGTTGAAATTCTGGGTATTGCTTTAACAATAGTTTGCAAATGTAAGTATGTAATTAAGTGTTGGACTACTAACAATTTTGACGCGGGTTTTGAGAACTATATTGCCAAATGCTCGACAAAATGTCAAACCCTTTGTACTTTCCACTTTCAGAGAGAATATGCAAAAAATGTCACATCCATTGACATGCTGTAATAACCGGGCACTTTTGAAGTAAAGTAATTAAACTTACCCAGCTACATTGATTAAAATTATCATTAGCATTGATGTTGAAAAATTTAGCAATTAAAATTGTTAACGGATGGTGATATATTGTGACATTCTCTGAGACACAGACATTGCTCCAATGTTGGAAAAATAGCAATGATTTAGCTGCATTATTTGTGTTTTTCTCCACTACTCCATTCTGAGGAGGAACAGATGGAAGGGATTCAGACACTTCAAGGCATAAAATATTATTATCTTACTAGAAAACCCGGCTATATTTTATATGACAACAGTAAACGTGCATCTTGGTTCGTGATAAAATGTCCAGTGCGACTCCAACTTATACGGCAACCAAAAAGTGAAGACTTTGAACAATTTTGTTGCGCGTATTTTAGTATTGAAGATTTACAACCAACCATTTTATAAATCGATTGAGCAACGCTGGAAAGGCAATACCATTTGTTACTGTGTCGGTGTGACACACACAAGGCTTCCATTACAAACGTATGTGTATTTTTCAGCGAGTGCGAATCTAATATTGTCCCATTATTATAGCAACAGCAGCTTCACCATTGTTTCCAATGGATGGACCATCATGCTAAAGATATTTTGTCAGTCGCTTAGCAAAAACAGTCTTAAAAAGTGAAACGAAACCTGGAGCGAATTTGGTCGTGCAGCAATATGTAATAAGTGTAGTTAGTTGTCTGAGCTAGATGAAAAATCACACTGACAGCACGTAAACTGCTTGAAAGGGCATAAAGACAAGAAAAATTGTGCACCACGAGAAAGTATCCGAGCTTCTCTCCAACTGTTGTGTTTACGACTGTTCTCCCATTCCTAGTGCAACTGCATAAAAATGTTTTCTTTATATTGTTCTCCATACAAATACAGCCTTATCCAGTCACCAACTGATATGCGTTGAGGGAAGAAAATTTAGTTCAACTTCACATGACAAAATGTTCCAATTTTGCGACTACTAATACTAATACTTTGTCCAGATCTTTTCAAGAGAAAGGCGGCGAAAAATTCTATTAATTTCACTCGTTTGCTTTGCCCCATATTTCTTATCAAAAGAAGTTTCCATCATAATAACTTTGTACATCCTCACGTGTAGTTATGTACTGCAAAAAATGTCATAACAAGAATATGTGTTTAATGTGAGCTGTTGTAGAGTCCGTTTTCAATCGTGGTTTCAGGAAATAAAAAACTAAACACGTGCATTCTCTTATATGAGGTTTTCATGCGAGGGATGAAAGATAGACATCTACTTTTGACGATGCCATGAAACCAGTATGAATATACGCATTACGTATGTATATCAACATCAGTTTATGGTTGTAGTAATTTCATCGCATCCGTAAAAGTGGACTTTCGTGCAAAAAATAAAGCAATGTCAAAAGAAAGTAAAAATTGTACCAACTGGTTACACGCTTGAAGTAATGGTTGTTTGCTAATGCTTATACTGTACGACTTTCACATTTTGGAAGACGGAAGGCTTTAGCGAATCAGAGGTGGACATTTGACAATAAAAAGTGCGCGGTAAGGAAGTATCAACAAAATGTGAAAAATGGTATATTATAGGCTCGTTTTCGTAAAAATAGTAAATAAATTGACAGACCAAGAACATCAGTTGTTGAGGATATGAGTGACTATCTGTTGAGACTATAGCACGTGTATTTTATTGCCGACAGCAGTACAAAACGCTAGACATGCAATCTAACATTGAGTCAGTTTTAGATGTGAATACCTACCTCATGTTCGTGCCTCGTGATATTTCTGCTCAAAATACTTTGAGAACTATTCAAATCGCTTTAATATTATTTTCCCTTATGTCACTTGCAACATATTTTGCTATTATGTTTGAGTCAGTTTACTTGATGGTTGTGCCATTTACGTGATAAAATTCCATGCACTGGCGCCTATGAATTTCTCTACACTCTTGCATTTTATGCTGGAAAGCTTTTTTTCGCAAAAACTTGGATTACAATAGCGAAAAAACATAGCATTTCAAATGCTGCTTTGTTAATTTTGACAGAGAAGAAATGGAAATTTCATTTTGGTGTAAACATCCTGTCATTAGTAATAGTAATAGGCATTTCGCTTCCTGTCAGGATTTCGCGGGGAATACTGATGTGATTCGCAAACGGTTTAACACACATGTGCGACGTACTATTTAGTGTCGTCTTTATCTTTTGAGCTTTTAACAGAAATTCTGCATCTAAAGATCGATAAATAGCTTAAAGAATTGAGTCTAAACAAAACAAAAAAGCTAGGAAGAGTGGGTAGTTTTACTATTTACGTAGGATGCAGGAAGGATGAAGATTAGATTACCCCTGTGTACCAAAGACCGGAAATGTGTGTTTGTATTCCATTTCGATTTTGCACGATTTTCATTTCCAGAAAAGAGGTTCCAATGATTTTTTGCAGCGAATTTAACTGCAAAATCATACCATATGAATCGCTTTCTAAATGTAACAAACAATGCTCCTTGGTCATTCCGTAACTCAACTTTGTTCAGGAAATGGGATCGCTGACTGCGTCTGTCTGTCCGTAGACTGTCTCAAGGTTGCACCTTTAGACCGATTCCGACCAAATTTCGCAGGTCGATGTCTTTGTTTCAGGGGAAAGTTCCTGTTGTTTTACAGGTAGAAGGTGCCAGTAAGGACCTAACTTTCGTCGTGTTTTTTCATGGCGTGTGATGTTTTGCACCAATTGGAACGGGCTCACAGAATGTTGCTAAATGACACATGTTTTCGTTGACGATGTCGATCCAGAAGGTGGCCGATGTTATAGCTGTTATTACGGTTTGCATTCAAATTGCTGTGCAAACTGTGCGTGAAATACGACTTAGCGCATCTTTTAGGAAACATATGAAAGGAAAGTGCAGGGAATGAGGAGGCGTGGTTATCAAAAAATTAATACATACATCTGTGATGGGTTGCGATCCCCGTGCGTTTCTGGACAAATAGGGGTAAGGGATAAGTACATCATTATGCATTATAAATAAATTGAAAAATGAGTGATTTAAAAATTGAAGCTAAGTACACTGATTTAAAGTTTTCCAATATCTTTATATTATACATATTAGCGTTTTTACTAGACACATACAGAAACATTCAGTCAAGACACGGAAAGTACGTTACAATACAAAAAAAAATCATATCCGGAGTTCTGGTCAATATGAAAAAAGTCAGGCATTCATAAGTATGGCTATTTTTATAGATACACAGGTTTAAAATTCACAGTTGGAAGACCAAGTACACATATACAAACAAACACGCAAAGTTTTGATATTTATGTCACATTAAATTTGTCCCTAATATTACAATTATACCAAAAACTATACGAGTCTGCAGTCACTACTTTTACCATTGTCGGAGATTCATACATACCTGCAACTGATATCGGCGATTGATTAGGAAATGCTAGTTTTAGAAACTAATAGGTACGGCTAGGTTCCCTAGGATTTTGTGAATCTGTGAATTAGTTGAGACGGAATCAACAATTTGGAGTTTTTGTGACATGTAAAAAGTGAACAAACGGTATTTTTTATTCCCTAGGGAATAAATAACTAGGTTATTTTCTTCATTTATAAACCAACATCTTATGTTGTATGTAAAACTATACAATTATCATTACACAGTTCCATGAGAATTCTCGTACATTTGCTGATTGTGCGTAAACTTGGCTTATCATGTTTTAAACAAGGCAGTCTTACAAAAGTGTTCACTGAGTTTCAGAGGTTACGCTAGATTGCAGGAGAACGTACAAAAGTGTGTCTTACAATTAACAAAGCTTAAAATGGCGCAAAGACATTGTTGGTGACATATAAAGTTTCAAATATGAGACGTCGTACTCACACGTTAGGTGTGCGCTTTAATTACGTGTCGCAAAAATTCATATGCTAATTTCGTAAGTTCTAGAAATGGAAAGAGGAGTAAGAGGACACTGATTTTTGCTTTCGTTTCCGAAAAACGAGTTTATGCCAATTGCTGATTCATTGTTATGGACAGATGGGTATAAACACACCGCATCACAAAAAAGCCAAGAACATAATTTTGGATATTTCGCGTTACATGGGCTCTATTATTCCCATTTCGTTTGTTTTTGATTTTGATATTTCTTAAACACAGATATTCCTCATTGAGCATATTATACGTATACATACTAAATTCCTCCTTTAATATCGCTTACCTATATACTTTAATGAATATTTTGTTATTTTTGCGTCGTGTATGTGCATCCAAATCTCTTTTTTAACCGCTGAAAACTAGATTTGTAAGTATAAAGTCGATCATGGCAAATTTGTAATACACATTGCGGCGGATTGTGTAAGAGATTAGTCTTGATAGAATGAAAGTGTAACTCAAAACTGCGTTTTTCCATTACTTCATGATATGAATCTGCATAATATTCGGAGACCGCCACCTGTCCTATTGCGTCATGAACATGCACAGACCGTCAATACCGCAGATATTTTCAACCAATAATGTTTCAGACAAGAGTATAAAGCTACGTCGTTGCAGAAGTAACGATTGTTCTCTGTTCTAGAACGGTGCGAAAAACGTTACTTGTGCACATCCATCTCTAACGTATTGCTTATTATGCATGTACTCTCTACTCTCCATTTTCGTTTCCTGGAATCTTCCACAACTACTCCTTTATCGTTTTTACCATAGGACGCCAAGGGTTTTCCGCTCGACTGGTTGATTGATTGATTCATTGGTTTCTTGAGCCGGTAAAAGATGAGTAAAAAGACAGGAGTGTCTGTTGCTTCCTTCGTCTCTTGTAGACTTTCTCCCTTTCTCTTTCCTAAGTCTTTTTCTTCTAGCAGTGTACCTTTCTACCTATGTGACGTACATGTATATTATATATTAACCTGGATGGGTCTTTCCTACACCTCATATTAGCATTTAAATCCCAGATTTTCACTATGCGGAGAAATAAAATTAAAATATTATATTTTGCGTTGCGTGCTACACAATATAATGTTGTATGTAAATTTCCATCACGTCAAACTCCGACGGGAAGCTACCTATGGATTTATTCGGCTACAGCTTGCCACATTTCTACTGGGGGTAAGGTCGTCTATAATGCTACTTGCTATATACATGTTGAAACAACAATACAGGGCTTACAGTGAAAAGGAAGGGAGAAAAGAAATCTCTTTTGGTGACAGAACAATAATTGCGTAGAAAATAATTCAAAATATTTCCCGGGTTGTTTGACTTGCTACTTTTTACAGCTTAATGGACTAAGTATAGGTGATATCTAAGAATAAATACGCCCAACAAAATATGCAGAACTAAATTAATAACATTATTGAAGAAAAAACACTCATTCACAATCCGGATTAAGCCAAGGTGACTTCAAGGCCTGAAAATGTATTGGTTTACAGAAAAGCTAGAAGCACTTAGTAAATTCCTAAATATTTTTTATCCCAGGGACTGGATAAACTATCGGTAAATTCAGTAGATAAAAATATTGCATGTTTTGGAAACGCTGACGTGGACTAAATTATGTAGGATCTTACATACCTTAAGAACGAGGGATTTGATTACTTGTTTTAGGTATATCTTAGTTTTACATAATGATTGAATTCCTTAATCGATATTAAAATATCTCCTAGTTATGGCTCAAAAGGTAGCATACAGCATTTTATCATGAACTTTTCTTTGATTTTATCAATTTAATTACATAATATTAATTGTATACGGTAGACGGTCAAAAATCTTGTACCTGCATTACCGAAGCGTGGTTACGTACTAAAATACTCTCTGTAAGATTATCTTGCGGCTAAATTACTACTGATCATACAAACCTAATGAATCTATTATAATAGGCATTATATTTACGAGAACTTTGCATTCTTAACTATATAATACATTCCTTTCAATTTTGAAAGAATTCATCGTGGCTTGAGCACATTCTACTTTGGTTGCTGCCATTAGACTTTCACGTTGACAACAAAGTTTGGTCGAGTTTTAAGGAGTAATAGCGTGTGAAGGATTACGAAAGTGAACTTAGATTCAACAATAATGCTAGTGTTGGTGATGGAATGCTCGAGCAAAGGTTTCTAATATCCCGAGTAGCCTTTAAAACAAAACAAAAATGACACATACATAAGACAAAGTGTTTAACATACGACAAACAATAGAGAATACATTTTTAAAACCAAGGTGTGATTTTTATAACAGAGAGAATTATAGCTTTCCAGGTGAGTGAAATACATGTATTTATGTTGCAATTTATGGACCAGGATTGTCTCAGTTCCAACGAAAAGCACAAAAAAAAAACAAATTAAAAAGCTACAAATAACATTGAACATTACGACAAGTACGTGTTCTCAGAATAATTAAATTTGTGAATTCTCTTTGCTTGATAAGGCGCACACTGAGTTTCAAGCAAAATAACAAAAAAATGCATGGGTTACCTGATCTGCCGTTGTCTGCATGATATGCTCCAGTGTCCTATTTTGAGAAAAAAAAGTCATTAATCTTTTCCCGTAACAACCGAATCTCATGATTACAGAAATGGTTTATATACACCACGTTTTAGTGTAATTTAATTTGTGTTATTTATAAGCATTGATCTTGTATCAAACGAAAGCACTTCTGAGGACGACCTACCTGTGGGTATTCACTCAGAGGCGACACAATAGTATGTGGAACATGAGCCACTTGTCCTTTCCAGTTACAAGCTTTCCACCATTTCTTAGAATCGTCCAACACCTGGTGAAAGAGACACAAGAGATTTTTTGTTAGAAAAGAGTAAACAAAGCATCATAACAAACAAGTGTCACTAGTATATTTGGTTTTACAAGTGGCTCGTCAGTTTTCAATCGACAGAACCTCTTATACTCTCAGTCCCGCTTGCGTTATGCTAACTACACCGCAAAGTGTGAGCTGGGAATTGTCTGACTTGCATCTCAAGTGAAAATGCTTTTTCAACGAGTTTAGAATGCTTTCTTTTGTGGACAAATAACTGCCAGAGAAAGAAATACATTTTGCAATGCATAATACATATTAATCTCTACCAAGACTATCTTGTTCAAGATTGATTTTATCTGAAGGACCATCATTGAAGAACTGGGACTGCCTCACATTGAATGGGCCTTCCCGTCTTACAGATTTTGTGTTGTATTTGAACAAAACAGTTGCTTTCTAGAATACTAAGATTTTAATTTCATGTAGACATACAACATGTGAGACAGACAGGAAGTGCAGAAAGAAACTAAACATCTTGCAGTTATTTTATTTAATCTGTGGAATTACATTTTTTCGTTTTGTTTTACTACACATCTCAAAGTGTTTAAGATGGCCAGTTAGACTGAGCCGAAAAATGGTCGCAGTCGAAACCGTTGCGACAATTAGCACGAATTGGGCGTGGCTATGTAGATTAGTAAATATTACATTTAGCAAATAAACAAAGGGTTGTGTAGTCACTTTCTCTTCCAGCGTAAAACATAATTTTCCCGCTGCCACACTTGCATATTACGAATTTAAATATTGTACACGTAGGAAGAGTAATATCATCACACCTCTTTTGAACTTGTTCTTATTATTGCATTTGATATTCATGAGTTTCCCTTTATGTAGTAACACACATTCAATTCCCTTTCCATGACGGAGCCACAAGCTCAGTAAATGCAGTCGACATCGTCTTCATCACCTTCTTCAACAACATGACTTTCCTACATGCTTCCATTTCGCACAGATCTTCCTTTTCTACTCCTTTGAGTACTGAACCATGAAAACTTAGTTCCCATTTTTCTTATTTCCTTTCTTTCACTCGTGATAATTTGTACTGAGAAAGGGGAAGCCTGCAAACGAATGGAACAAATATTGTACCGCTGGCTTGTTTTCTCTTTCAAACCTAACACATTCTCGCTTCTTTTCACTCTTCCCATTGTTCTTCGCAAAGAAATAACAGATAATATACACCACCAGCAAATATGAGAAATGCCATGGGAGACCTTATATTGTATGTAGCGCCGTTAAATGAAAAAAAGGAAAACACAGAAGGAGGTAGAACAGTTATTTCTCGATCCATTATCTTCACTAACGTCACTACAAACTGTCTGCAGCGCAGGAACCGCATACACTATTTGAATTTTGCGATATAAACACGCTCGTAATTTCTTTCCAACGTTTATACTCGTCGCTGTGAAGCGTTAAGAATAAAACGAAGCTTTTGAAAATTACAAAAGACGTAAGCTGTTCTTATTGCGTCACCCCCATTGTGTTAAAATTAGTCTGGTGAGCATTACGGTTTTCATGTACATTATGGATTATGCACATCAACAGAGAAGCCTCTCCGTAGAACTGAGTTACAACTCTCAGTGCAAATCTCAAAGAAAATTGAATATGATAAAAAAAATCTAAAAAGGGGAACAAGGTTGATAACAGCCGTCAAATGAAAACGCGTCAAGAAGATCCTTTTCACACCTCACTACTGACATGTTCTAACTATATGGCGATTGCGATTTCTCTTAGAATAAGTACTTCAAATGATTTTTTTTCATACAATTAACAATTTCAAATAGGACTTCAGTCATGGAAACTGACGTTTCCAAAACCCCGGCTTGTAATTACATACGTAGTTATTTCTATTCCTGCATACAGGTTTTGGAATTGTATAGTCATAATCAGACCTCACAGGTTCATGCAATTTATGCTTTAAATGTTGCAAATTTCTTCCAGCAAATGAAGAAATTCGTCATCAATAATGATATTTCATGGCGACTTGTTTCTTAAATTTTTATATTTTAACAACGTCCCGTGCTCAATAACTGTTGGATTAGAGGGAAAGTTGTTCAGCCTAAGGGAAAAATATGCCTATGAATTGAGCTGAGAATTTGTTTTAATTATACTATAAGACGACTATATACTTAAAAAGAACAATGCTAGCTAGCAACATGAAATTCATCCAACTTCTGTGAGTACGGGGTGTTTGCGAATGTTATACATTCTGATAAACTTCCATTACTAAAGTAACTTCATAGTTTTACAATAAACATAAATAACAATTAAAGCTATTACGTAACCACGGGCATTGTATGTTTCTATGTGCATACGGCAGTTTACGCATATGCACAAATTAAAATCAAAACCAGAGTACCAAGAGGGAAGAAAAGTTATGTATAAATTACATACTTGGTAATGATAATAAAAATTGCAAAGCGTGGATACAACAAAGCTGAAAAATATTTTTGAGGCATTCAAGGAGCAACTTTTAGCGACTATGTAAGGTAATAGCCCGTTGGATTGACTATTTCATTTTAAAGATCAATTTCATATTGCAAAATATCCTAAGAAATCTCTGAGAGCGCTCGAGATAAGTCTGAAAATCAGACCGCACATCCCTATCGTGACATGCGCAAGGGCCGCCGAATAAGCTACCCACTAATAAATATCTATTATAAAATGAAGGAGCCAATGTATTCTTCCATAATGAGTTAGAAGAGATCAAAAGATCAGTATAAACCTCATTGCTTGCTTGCTACTGAGAAGCTTTGTACATGAGATTCAGAGGATATTTTGGTTTAATCGAAATTCTTTGAATTTTGTCACTGATTGCAACAAATAAAGATCACTAACGATTTTGTACTTCATCTTAACCGATAAATGAGTAAATAAATTTACTGCCCATGGTTATTGAATAGCGTTCATTGTAAGAGAAACGTTTTATTAAACGCGTGAAAATGCGGTACGTTATGTGAATTTACTTACATCTACATCTCAAGTAACCCCACAGAGCTTTCTGATTTACATTACTTACATATGTTGCCAAAGAAGTAGTATGGCAGTGAAATTTTCTAGCCAACTAACCCATACAATAAATTGCTTCAGATTTTCGTCGGCATTATATTTATGTATTGCTACTTACTTTGCATCTCTCCTTGTAACTATTAAGGCCTGAACTGGCATTCAAACTGGGTTAACAATTGTCCCAGACTGTCAACGCTTACAATCAAATTAGGAGTGTGCTTTCACACTCGCTTGTGTGCATAAGCCGTAGTTTCATTAACAGCTAAAGTTTTGGTGATTAAAAAGAGGCGGCGTGATGATTCGGATAATACTCCTAGATCCTACAACTGTTATGTGTTTTATGACGGCACTTTGTATACAAGCTCACCTAAATAACACCATACGATTTTAAGCACGCTATTTATACGGGAGCAAATCTTATTTTAAAAAACTTTTCGAACAAGGAATTTCAACATTACTTCTAAGCAAACTGCAACCAACAACTTCAATATGACCCTCTCGGAGAGAGCTATTACTATTTATATGGCATGGTACATATTAATTAAAATGAATTCGGCGAAAGTTAAACGTGTAATATTTGGGATACAAAGGAAATCTGAACAATACAAAGCTTATTTCAATATTCCATTTTAGTAGCTGCTTTTTGTTACTGTTATTCGATCAAATCTTCGTCGAACGTTTGCACTCCGGTGGTCTATTTGTGTACCAACATGGTTTGGCGTGCATTTCAGTTGGAACTTAGCTAACAAGCTAAAAAAATTGAAAACCTGCATAACCTTTGTAGAACGCATTCGGAACCAACATAAACTTTCAAGTACTTACCTCAAGGTATTCTCCTCTGACGACAGTAAGTTCTTTGTGATTATTGGCGGTTCTGGGGTGTGTAACCATGACTACTCGACCACCCCGTGCCCGAATGGAATCAACAAAGGCGCGTTGTCCTGATGCAAAGTCGTCTGGCATTATCTCTACTGGCGATATTGATCGTTCTCGTTCCACTCTCCTTTGATCAGCCTGTAAAATCAACAGAAATTCATAGTTAAACCTTGGTTTAAGATACATCATTATCACAAACTAGTTGACTTATTTCCGTTGTTTCTGATTTGGATTTGTTTCGTTAAAGTTTGAGTGGCGTTTCATGGGGTAAAATGAAGCTTTATCAAAAATGGTTAGGCAATTCGCGAGTTCTCCCAGAAATCGGCAAAATGAATGATATAAGCAACCAATCGTTTCCAAAATCCGTAACTGTATGCCATAAAATATGTCATTCGACCACACCATTGTCTGGGGAGTTGTATGTGGTATACAATTCTTGACCGGATTTCATATATTCATATTCGCATGAAAAGCGGACGGAACTATGCATAAAGAGACAGGTTTTAAATTCGACAAATGTAGAGCCGCTATAATGTAATCCCTAGCAAGTGAAGCACATGGGGTCCCGTAGTCTCCCAAAGCCGTCATTAATCTCATTAATCCACATCCTAACGTAGCTACCGCTTCTAGATTTATTCGTTAAATTTTTACAAATTCACTCTTCTCGAAATCGGCTAATGCTAAAGAAACTGCCAACTATTTATACAATTTACGTTTTTGTTGTTTTAACGGGACTGTTGTTCTGTTGCAAGTCTCATCGTCTCATTACTAGTTCTGTTTATCATATTTGCTACCATCCACCATACAATATCCGTTTCGTAACCATCTTTTATATTCTAGCTCAAAGACTCGCCATTTTATATGCATAAAATCTGGATGTATGATTGATGTAGTGACCGCTTTAGCATTTCCATTTCGCAGAATGCGAAAAATATTGTTTATACAAAAGAGCTTGCAAAATTGAAAGCAACTGAAATTGTAGGGTTCACATTTTACACATTTTTCCATCGTAAATCCAGAGACAACGGTTTACTCCTGGGAGAATCCCCGGAAGACACATCATTTATTACAATGCAGGACGACAGATTCAAGAGTATGCGTATGGACGGTACCTTGAAATACTGTCGTTTCTTTTCCTGTTACCGCAACCCAGTCGTCTATTTCGGAGTTATTTCTATAATCTTATGCCTTAGATTTTTTTGTTCTGCTCATTTATTTTTCATGAACCTGGAGAATAATATTGTGAGACTGTCTGTTTTATGAGATGATGTGTTCCAATCCAATTCTTGCAATTTTAGACTATTCTAGTTCCGTCTGAGTTTGCTAGCGTTTTTTGCAGATCGGAGGTAATACTAAGATCGTTGGATTTGACAATTAATTACTTAATTACTAATTACCTTTCATTTTTTCGTTTTTACCACAGGATCTAAAAAGGATCACATTGGAGCTCTGCAAGCAGTATTTGAGAGTGCACTATGCGGGTTACTAAATTAAACCTTTCTTCATATAGGGTGACAGCCAACACAGCGGCAATAAATGGTATGAAATCTTCAAGGCCAGAAAATTGAAATTTTACGTCGAGATGAGACCCATCATAAGTCATAGTTTATATTCATAGCATCCTTTTACAAAACCATGCTTTAATATTTTCGGAACATTGTATTCAAAAATATATTTAGAGCAACGCAACGGTTTTCCTAAAGCTTCATTAGAAGTTATCCCCCAAATTCATTCATTCAGCTATTATTCAAGATTGAACTTTTAAGCCTTTCATAATCTAAAGATGACAGTATATTGTTGTTCTAGGTTATACAAACATTGTAAAGCGTCAAAATTTCAATTCTCATATTTATGCAAAATTTCAGCCTAAGCAGACAGCTTTCAGACTTCTTTTGTGCATCTCTCTTTGTTCAGAGATTTGATCTGTTTTTGATAGTAAGAATCGTTCAAATCAAGCAAGAAAAGAAACCAAAAAATCAATCTACTGTCGAAAGGACAAACGCTGAAAAACTTTTATGATTAACTTTCGACGTTGATACATTTTTGTTGTCTATACTGACTCCTAACATTCCCTGTTTGCTGGCAAAATTTAGTTCTACATATATTGACATTTGCGATTTTTCTCTATAAAATCGGTATCGGTATATTTTTAAGTCTGTAAATATCTATTCTTGATTTCTTCGTGTTATCAACAGTTCTACGGCAAACTTGGGGAATACGGTATGCGTACAGCTTTGGTTTTAGTCTTTTGTCTTAGCCTCAGCTTTACTAATCTCTCGCCTACTCGTTACCAGAAACCACTTCTTCCCGTGGACAAAAAGTTCCATTTTTTTCCTCTACGACCATTAGTCATTGTTCCATATCGGCCTTCTCACTCTCTTTCTTGTTTATCTTCCACTTTCATTACTATTTCGTTTTTCTAATTCGTTGTTGAACAACTCGTTCAAAACAAGCGAGTAGTCTACCAAATTGAGTTTGGTTGAGGTTGTTATTCTCACAGCGAAAGGATAGTAATGCTTCAATCGCTCAAGTACAAAAAATGTAATGCGTTTGGAACTTCAGACTATCTATGTATCTAAGGGTGCTCAGTTACTACTCATGGGGAATGAAGTCGAAACTCAGTTCTTTTATACTAACTCATGGGTTACAAGCTGAAAGATGCGTTGTAATGACAGATAAGTTTAACAGACCCTGTATTACCCGTCAACGCACGTAAACTGCCTCATTTTTTAGCCAATTTCAGTCCAAACAACAAATGGGTAGAACAGGTTCATACTGATGAACTAAGTTTGAAGTTAAAGAGTAGCAATCTCTACTTGATTCCCCTGGAGTATCGTGCTTGCAGGTGTTTCATCACCTTCACCTAAGTTTCCTAATGAAAAACAAATGAATGATAAGAGCTAGAATGATCTGGTAGTTCCAGCGATGCAGTGTCCATGAATATTTACTTCCTTACTTGAACTAACCATTGAAGCTGTACGTACTGCTAATGAACATAACGATGGAATGAAATGAAAAGTTCATTTGCTTAACATTCCTGCGCTAGAAACTGAAAGAGTTGGACATTAGATATGGCTCAAAAATAGTTTTTTTTCCCTAAATTTCTCAAAGAACTTATTGGGCTATAAATGAAATTAAATGTGAAAATTAGAAATTTCAGTTAAAGAATTGAAATTGTGTAATGTAGCCTTTGAATCGGAATGTGACACATTATAGAGAATAACTTTAAATACTTTTTAACGTTTGACGTTAAAAACTGTATAAAAGAAACTGGGGAAGGAAATCTTGAGGTTATAAATTGCATTTGATAGAAATTCTGCGAGTATCCCTTAGGCTAACTTATAGGTAACAAATATGGGGAAACAAAAATAAATTTCCCACTCTGTATGCTATGATTGTGGTCCGTTGTTGTTACAATGCTGATGCTTATGTTAGAATCCATACTAATATTTTCCTTAATTTTAAACAGAGATTGAGAGATTGGTTACGTTTTGTTAAATGGATTCTTCACGTTAAAGTGGGAAAGTGAGTACAGAATAGAAAAGTAAGGAAAGCTGGTTCAGTAAAACACTACTAGCCTCTTCCTTGAGTTCTATGTTACATAGGAGCAGGTAGTGAAAGAGAAACCCACTGGATCTAGGAGAAAAAGGGTTGTTTTTGTGAATCGAAAAATGGACGGATATTGCCCATGGGTATAATTAAGAAAGTACCTACTAACAGTATCTTTTTCCTAGATGGAGAAAGTAAGTCAGTCATACTCTCTTAACGTCTCCTTCGCATTGCTGGATGGGTAATAGCAATTCCACTTCTACATCCATTTCAAACTGCTTCCCAGTTACACACTATCATCCCACCCAGATGATTTTGATCACAGTCATTATTACTACCAGCCCTAAAGTCAAAAGTATAGTGAGTTTTGTCACGTTCTCTCGTGATTTACAACACTACAAGTTAAAGAGAAACGCTGCTACCTCGTGAAAGGTACGTAAGTCGAATCGTTCTCCCGAAAGAGAAACAACAAAAACTGTACGGATGAGGAAAGGAGACTGTGAGACATGAATTAGTAAACCTATTATGTTACTTCCACCAAAGTTTTCTTGATAATGATACCGCGACTGTTTAGTTGGTAATTGTGTGGTCGTATTAATGAATAAGACAAGACGTGGAATTTGGTGACAAGACATCAAACAAGATAATTTACAGTGGAATGTCGAAATACTAGAGAGAAAAGCCATTTTCACCGTACACCATCGAGTATTTATCGAGGCACGCACACCATCTCATGGCTCACGCAACCTGCTTCTCTCACGGTCAGGAGGACGCTTTGTGCATTATTATTTGGGACTATCAGTTTTACACTTAGAAAAAGGAAAATTAATACGAGGGAAAGAGGAAGCAGTCTGTAGGAACGTGCGGTTTGTTCGCATAACGTAGCATTGAGCACGCTGAAGCATTCGAAATTTGAACAGCCAAATCTAAAAATTGTCCACGTTGTTAGAATGAAATGATTTCCTATCCGATCACTGCCCTATGCCTATGCAAAGTGTCCAAACTCCAAAATTCCAGTGTCAAATTGCTTAAAATTCAGCTCAGATATCTTGAAAAGTCGATTTCAATGGGTGTGCTAATTGCACCACTCGTTGTTGAGGTGTTGTGCAGAATAAGATTTATAGAGTCGACGACGTCGGTAGTCAAATATTTAATATGCTGTTGCTGTAAATTGTATGTTGATGTGTTTTGTTGTACACATTTTGTAATTCATTATGCATACACGTCCACAACGTTTGCGTTGTTTCTTTTTGATTGTATTCCGACGATGACGAATGTTGCTAGTAAGACTTTAACACGTTGTAATATTACATATGCTCTATGTGGAGGTTTAGTAAATGTTTTGAACATTGAAGATCACGACTAACAGTAACTTAATGTTAAACCAGATTGATTTTATAGTATACTTTGCGCTGTTATTATGTTGAGGATGATATTAATTTAATTATGTTAAGTATGTGTATATTTTTCAAACATCTCCTTTGCGCTTCACGTTTTTATTTTTACATGTTTTCATGTTGAATCATTTTTCTGGCATTTTTACTCTAAAACGGCATTCTTATTAAGTTGGTCGAGGCAATCAACCCACGTAATACACTCGTTCTGGATTCCTAAAGAAGAGACGATTTTGTTTCAAGTGGATTCTTTGCCCGCTATAAAAGAAGTATAATTCTGTCTGGGGAGCAAAATATGAAGCATTCTAAACTCTACAAATAAATACCCCAATATACACAACTTGAGGATGTACATATATCGTATTAGCTATAGGTTTTCACGATAATTTTGCTAGTTTTTTTAGTACTCAACAATTTCAGACGTATTATCAAAAGTGGAAACAGCTTCTTTAATGTTACATATTTCCAGAGTTTCTTTGATATAAAACCTTAAGCGGAAACGACCATGGAAAACTACTTTGACTTAGAAAGCACAAAAATAAGGGAAATAACTGACCTCATGTTGTGCTTGAATAATCCTCTCTTGCATCCTTCGTTGTGCTTCAGAAGCTACGGCGGCTCCCAAATTATTCGAATCCGGGATTGTGGGTGACCATCCATCCATGAATACAGGCTGGTACTGAGGGACATAACCTTTCCATTGTTCCCTGAACAAAGTAGAAAAAATCGTGAAAATTTTTATCTGAAGAAAACCATAGTAATACATAATGCAATACAACTCAACTACGTATAAACAACAGATGTAACATGCTACAATACCGGGGAAAGCTAATATCCCCTGAAAATTGGGTAAAAGAAACCAATCCTGAGAGGCAAAATACGAGAGAAATCACCGAGACTAGCGATATCATGTTACATGCGTACGCTTCAACATTTTCTTCAAGACATATTATACCAACATGTTTTTACCATTCAGACTTTCACCATCAACCATTGCTTTCTTCTATTTGCCTTTTAAAATTCAGCAATAGCTCAATACATGTTTTTACTATCCGGTGGGTCCAATGGTTTTGAATTATTACAATAAAAATAAAAGGGCAAAGTTTCTAACCATGGTTTTTCATGCAGGTTTTATACAATGCAGCACTGGTTCTGTGAAATTTTCAAAGGATTTCCCTTACAGGACACTTATTGGATTTGAATCGAAATTGGAAAGTATTTTGTTTGAAGCAGCTTGAATTTTTGCACAATGAAATAGATCAAGCTGGATTGAAACTTTCTCCTCGCTGAAACGACTACTTAAGCTTCACATCGATAGCTGGTTAAAAGTTTACAGAAATATTGCTGTCTTATCTGTGCCAATGCAACAAAATCAATAATGTGCAATGAAGACCATCGACAGCAATGACCGCTTGTGTTCCAAAAAGCTAACTATCTATCGTAAGCAGTTTTTAGATCTTGTTTTCAATTTAAAAATAGTATTGGAGCTATTTGACTCTTTAGAAGCCGATTGAAGTTGGGATACGGAAAACATACCATGACCTGAATTATTATGAGGAGGAAATGGATACTGAAACATGAATCCATTTGTTCTGAACTGTTTACATTTCATCTACTAGAGAAAGTTTTAGACTCGAACACTCATCACAAAAACTTGTTTGTCGCAGCTATCACTGTACGCGTTTGGGGAGACGGTAATGCTTGCAGGGCGAAATAAAATATCTCCAAAAAGGGCATTGCTAATCCAATGATGCTGTCTGCAGAAGTGGTAAAGTAGTTTGCCAGTTTACGTCATCAACACTAGTACAAGTAACAACAGCTCAAGAACCTGTACAGAAATAAAAAAAGGAGTTGGACCAAACAAGTCCAATGTATAAATACGACCAAGTTACTGATGGTGATGACGATGATATCATCCTGATTTGGTAGTTCTTTCTCCAAAGACATTACCAGAGTAGAAACTATCACATCAAGGGACTGTAGGAAATTGAAATAAGTAGAGAAAGTATAAAAAACTTGGTGCTTTTCGAACTAGAGAACCGAGTAAAGTACACCTATAGATCTGCCAGACAAAATTGAAGAAACGGAGACGACATTTAAGCAATACAATTTTACGTACCTACTTCCAAGAACTGAATAGCAAAATCACGAAAAGTACTTTATCCTGTTTCCTTCGCCATTTCCTAGTTTTCTATTTAACTCAAGGATCGGTTTCAAGCTGTACACAAAGCAGCTAAACATTACCAACTTAGGCTTCTCCGTAAACGAACTGACGGCAACACAAGAATAGTTAGCAAAAATACTCTTGTAATATCACAAAAAAAGTATGTTTTTATCAGTAACATACTCTGAGTATCAGACTTAACTGATAAATAGCTCTAGACAAATTGGCATCAATAAATATGTACTTCTATCAGTATCAATGATAGTTGCTCAACTATGTTAAATCTTAAGATGCTCCATATATTATGGTGACCGTGTCCTATGAAGCACACACAAAATTGTATAAATACAAGTACTAAAAGTACCATACCGTTTCCAATTTTCTTTCAAAGTGAAAAAAAGAAAGCAGTATGATTTGGAGGACTCAAATCTTCCAAACCAATATAGGCTAGGTGGACCCATAAACGCTGTCATCGAAAATTTCACAGCAAGAATATGGACATTTGAACGGAACTGACTAATGTTCATCTAGACAATCGCTGGGTGTGAAAACAACTTATCCTCCAAATACGAAAATAATTTGACCAAGAATTGCTAATAATAAGTTTTGGATAGTTTATATTAAAAGTTGGAGTTCTCTCTCGGGACAGCTTAATACAGAAGACCTACTGGATAAACTTTCGTAGTGTATTTTTACCTAATAACCGGAGTTCGTCATACATGCTGCTGTCAGATTAAAAAAAGTTTTTGGTATCAGGTACAGTCCGTACTTAGCGGGAGGTTTGGTTTATTCTAGACAACAACTTCCAAACATTTGCAATATTTTTCTCGACATGATGACACGCCGCAAAGTACGGAAAGGTTGAACAACAACTGAATGCGAAATATATGATGCCAAGTGAACATGGCCGCTTATTTCGTTTCAGATACTGATGGGTTAGGCTTGGAAAAACCTTCGCACGACTAACATGATTCTGACCAAATATTGTCCTTATCATGCCCCACGTGGTTATATTTTAATATATCACCAGGCCGTTGAGCAGCTCTATCAATAGGTTATTTAGCAATTATTTTTCCTGTTTGTGTGTCCGCTAATTGTGAGGATCGTACTTTAAAAACATGCCTCGGGAAAATGAACGTAGAAGGCACCACCAAATTACCTAACAAATACTGTGCTAATATTTCGTTTGATATCAAGAACAAAAAATTTTGTTATGTGAATTGTATAACGCTTCCCTGCTGGCAAGACTAATAATTCAATTTCACGGTGATATTTATTACTATGAAAACCAATATGATCTATGTAGAACCAAACATAATATTGCTGAACTCGGAAAAACACCAAGGGACAGCCAACCGACAAATGTGACGTTTTATACACCAAGTCGAACTCACTTCATTCGTCTATTTTTAAGTTGACATGATTGTATTAGCTATACCCAATACTTTCTGTTGTGAGTACACATTCATTTTCAAACTTCATGTAATAAATCATAAACTTTGAAACGACTTCAGAACGAAGTTAAATGTGTTAAAGCGGCAATTCTATAGTAGTACCATGTCCTGCAGAAGCGATCTAAATAAAACATCAGTTTTTAACGTAGAAATCTCTGTTTGATTTTTTGCCAGGCTCTTGCAGGCACGACACGATACACTAAGCCCGATTGCGGATCGAGGACACCTCTCAAGTTAATTGATAAAATACATTCTCCTAAGAGTATCTTCCCCGACGGCTCTGCCATTGTTTGACAGCTTCATCCCACAAATGGGACTCGGTTGAAAATGGGACAGCCATTCCACGGGTCTAATACACACTGAATGGACATTTTAAGTGCTATGATAACCTCACTAAAAAAGCATGCACTTCTTCCAATTTACCATTGTTATAGGCCTCTGCTCGATGAAAGCATGAACACCATTAGACTGGTGGAGAAAGTCTAATGACGGAAAGAAATCAAAATGTCATCCACACCTTGTAGATAATATCGTGTTACATGTAGGATGGAAGTGTATTTATCTGTGGATACAAATATTTTTCAAAGTACTATCAACTATCATATATGCATACAAGTTTTTCCTGTTTACAAGTTCCGTTACCTGAAGAATTATAATCCCATTTTACTCAAAAGTTCTTCAAGCTCTCTGTTTAGGCTGGTGAGCAAGGTTTTCATTGTAATACACCATGGTAACAGACATGCACGTCACTTATTGTTTTTTTATTCAATGTGTAGCTACTTAGAAAGTTGGTATGAAATTGCATCGCACCGAAACTCAATTCAGCAGTCTGCGAAACGAATTTACAGAAAATAGAACCATTTACAAGGAAAGTTTCGTAGGTGAATGAAAGTGCCTTGCAACGGCAATCACATCATTGTGGACAGAGGCCGGATAAAACTTCCTTTTATAAATCCCAGGCTTCTAGCATCCATCGTCTTAAAATATAAAATATAACGGGTGTCCCAGAGGTATCTGGAACTACTTTTATACCTTTTACATGCTCGTGCTTTGAAAAAAAAATCCCGACAATTATTTCTCTGGAAAGTTATGGTTAGATCAAACTTGGCGCAGATTACGACAGAAATGTAACTGATTTTTGTCCAAAATATTTAGCAAATCGTGATTTTTAAGCATATAATTTATTGCGGATCGTATCAGTTCTTATTGCGATGGCCAATATACAGTTCATTTTACATTAAAACATCCAGTATCCACATATAAACGAAACATCTTGTGTCGTACGTATTGGCGGTAGGACTTCGATTTACAAGTTGTTTGGACTTCCTTTAGATCATTCTAAGAGCATCTGCATATATATTGGACGTCTTGAGATGTTAGAGAAAAGAGGTTGATTCTATTTTTGCATTTTATCCTACCAATATGAACGTCCTAGAAAGACCACGTAGACAACAACCCTTGTTTTAAACTCAATGACCATTCTGACAAATTCAAGTCGACGTATACTCCAAACAAAAAACAGGTAATAGCAAAATAATGTTAAGCTTTATACGAAGTTCAAATTCGTAATACATTCTGTCGGGTTTCCTGTCTGTCATAAAATCCATTCTATGGAATACTTTTGGGGATCAAATAAATTTTGAATGGTTGGTCTAAGCTACTTTAGACTTGCTTTTCAATTTATTACGAAGCTGAACTTCGTTCAGCAAGTCATGAGATCGATGGCTTTGTTTGTCCGTCTGTTCGTACGCGCTATACAGGTCGTACCGTTTGACCGATTGCAACCAAATTTGACAGGTCCATCGCTTGGCCCAAGAGCAAGATCCCTATTGTTTTTCAGGTTCATACGTAAGCTTTTAAGGTGCCTTTCAGGCCCTAACTTTCGTCACACGTATTTTTACGTGGCATGTGACGTATCATTAGATCGGGCTGCTCAATAGCGTATGTTTGGGATAACGATGTCAATCCTGAAGGTGCCTGTCAGGCCCTAACTTTCGTTAGACGTATTTTTACATTAAAACGTCCATCAGAGTATTACTGTCGCACTCAGTGCTAATGTTCAGCTTCGTCTTTATAGCTGTTCTTAACAGGTTTTATTAAAAATAAACTTGTTAGCTACAAACAAACCAAACTTTTGGTTTTAGGGAAAACGAATTTATTTAATTTTCAACAAAACAAATATTGTTTTTTTTTCTAAGCGCAGGGCAGATTTAGGGATCATTGCGTTTATTTCCACAAGTGCAAAGTTAGATTTTCATTATATTCCCTTCATTGCCTTTTTTGTTCCCGTGGCGAAAAAAGAGTTCCTGACAGGAGAAAGCATTTTTGTTTTTGTTTACTCCACATTTCCCACTTAAAAACCACCATCACTTTAGCAATAGACCATCATCAAGAATCCTTTTTTCGCTTTTGTACGTATATAATTGTCTCCGATTGCTGTGAAAGTAATCCAGAGAGCTTTCCACAAGCTCACTTTGGGATAACTTTTTGCTCTTGCTGGAGTGAAATGCGTATATGCAGGTTACGATGTAGCAATGAATTCCAAATTCGTCTTCTAAATGTTTAAAAAGTTTTCAAATCATGCCTGGGACTTAAGGAAAGCGTACACAGTGGTAGTCACCTTAATTCACAATGTCAAGTAAATAAGAATGGGGATAAACCTTAGAAACTTAGAATCATCACGAACTTAAGTTGAAATATGATCGGACTGAAGGTATCCACATTAATGAGTCTAATTTAAGTTAATTGTGGCGATCACATGCGATTTTCTAGCGTCATCATCCCCGAGGTCACAACTTATACACCTTGAAAACTTTTAAAGCAACTTCCTTGTTATAAATTTCAACAGTTTTACTCATAATTCACAGCTAAAGCTTAGCCCGGAGCGGAGCAAAACATACATTATAACGGACAGTTCGACGTTATGGTAGCATGGCAGATGACAACCAAGAAAACTTTCTTTGCACAAATTAAAGCCATGCAGTTTCTTTTGCGCCTGCTGGCATTACTAACTTCATTCGGAAAAGGAGCAAGTGAAGAAAAGAAAGAAAATTAACCAACAACGAGAGTAATTACCGTACTGTATGGGGAAGAAAGAACCGTTTGAAGTCAACGAGGTTATATGGGAGTTATGCCAAACAAATTGACCATTCTACATGGTAGTTGGATTACTTTAATTATTTACGCTTTCTTAACTTTTGGTGGTATTCACATAGTGGGATTGTTTGTTCGATAGACACGCCAGGATACATCCGGAAAGTGGAAGTCATGTTGCAGACATGAATCTAAATTAACTACTTAATATTTAAACTTCTATACAGGGGTAATCTTAATGTTCCGAAAATTGCGGAAATGAGAAACAAAATTAAGATAGTAGATAGTTGAACTTGCAACTTTTCTCACTACAGCGATTCAGTACAGGTGTAATCACGGAAATCCTAGACACAATAATACCCAAAACTGACGACGCCTCTGAGATTCGGAGAAAGTACACTTGGAACAAACTGGCCTAAAATGGATTTCTTAAAAATGAGGTTGTACAACTTCTCCTCATTTTAGGGTAAGCGAAAAAAAAGTATTTTGTAATATGATGTTTTAAATTTGATATGTCTTATCGCAAGAAAGGACTCCTATTTTTGAGGAAGAGCACATGGATTATCCCATTTCTTTTGTTACATTCCCAGAGGAGACTCACTATGAAATTCTAACAAAATGGAAGAAAATGATAACGGCCCTAGTGCACCTTTGTGTGCTACTTTCAGTCATAAAACTCATACATTTTTTAATGACGTCTCAGTCCTCTCCATTCTATCCGAAAGTGATTCCATTTACACTCTGCCAGTTTCTCACAGTCTCAGATAGGGCAAGGGTTACCTTAAATCCCTTGGATGCCGATTAAAAAACGAAGAGGTACAGCACATTAGTTTATTACAGCGATTTCAAACGGTACCAGTCAAGTCTGGCAAACAGACAAAAAACAATGAATAAGGAAATTAAAGGACGAAAAACATTCAGTTCCTTAGACAAGTGGATTGACGGCAGTAATGCAAACCAAAGAAAGTATTCGGATCGTCTATCAGTTGGAATGAGGGTTTAGAATCACTAAAATGCATAGAAGCTTATTATTATTTAGTAGCTGTCGTTGGCAGGCAAAGTTATCTAATGATTATGCTAAAACAATCACCTGTTTTTATATTTTCTTATCCTGTATCCTATTTCATATTTAATGCTACTTCAATTCTCCTAATAATGTTTGCGACCATTGTTCTGCAAGAGACCAAAATACGAAAATCAACAACAATATGGAACTTGGAGAATGAACCGGAACAATATATTGACATTTACAGCATTTACAACCAATGTCGGGCACCACACAATTGCAAAGACGGACTGAAAACATTGATTACGTACTAACAACAACGAATTCATTTTACATTTCATTGAATGAAATGAGGGAAAGTCAGTCCCAAATAAGTATCTTTGCCCGCAAATCTAGAAAAATTAAGTTGAAAGATGTATCACTGCAAAAACACTTTCCAATCCAAAGCAGCTTATCTATGTTTTATCAAACATGATACATAGCCCACAGTATTACGAACCTGAACTTTTTTAAAGAATGTAATGAGATCGATAACTCCGTCTGTCTGTCTGTCTGTCTGTGGGGGCTCTACAGTTATCGGCAATATCGCGCGACACCAATGCAATATATATCGCGATGAATATCGCATACAGAACACCGCATTTATGTATGGTATGCATTGTAACTTGACTTTAGAGCTGTACTTTCCGTTACAATATAGCGTTCTTCGATCACTGTCATACAAAACGCTGCTCAGCTTCGAATTTATAGGCTTTACAGTTTTTTTTCTCACAGCAATAACTTTAAGTTAGTCGTTTATTTCCGACACCCAAACAAGAAGATGAAGTTTTCCAGAGAAAGTTACAAATTCACCAAGCACCTGCAGCATCGAAAAACTCAACATGTGTGTGGTTTTTCAACATTTTATACGGATGGAGTTGTTTCCGTATGCAATTATTGCCATGCACAGTACCACATTATCTTCCTAGAACAAGTGAACGGAGCATTGTAGTTTTATACATTTACCGAAATAGTATATAAAGAAATAATGTACAGAAGCACATGCTGAGAGAGTATAAAAATGAAAGTGAAAAGAAAGTCCATAAAATTAAACGAGCAGTCGCTTTCTTTCCGTATGTTACTTTTGCTTATTCACGAACATGAAGAATGTAAACAATGGAATCAACCGTATCACTTGTTTTTAAGACTTCTCCAACGGTTATTATTTTTCAAGTATTGGAAACTGGAAAAGGAAATGGATTATTTTCCGCCTTTATGAATTCGCCGTAATACAGCAAAACAAGTTGGTTGCCTCGTTTCTCGCAGTATTCTTGTTAAAACATAAACGCTCTAGTTCTTGTTCAGCTATAAGGTCACTTGTAAAAGCCATGAAAACAGTTGAGTGAAAATACTTCAGTTTCATCGTAGGTATTTACATTGCCATTTTTTCGGTAAATGATCGACTTAAATTCTTATGGAAAACTCGCATATTAGGAAAGTCTGTAGCTCTTAATAGCATACATTGAATTACATTGCAATATTATACGTCAAGTTTGCTGTATAATTGAAAGTGGAACAACTTACATCCAGAACTTAACGCAGGGGCGTTGTAAAAAAGGAAAACTATCCATGCTGATACTTATAGGTAAAATTTACCCAATTAAGAAAATTGGTTTGAATAAACGTTGAATATAATGAATATTAAATGTAAAGACTATGTGCTCTTATCGCATTCAGTCATTCCATAGCAACTTCTATAAAAAGCAAAAGATTGTAAAGCTTGAAATAAGTTTAAATAATGTAATATATCGTCCGGTCAGAATCGGTCAAACTGACTGTAGAGTGTCTACAAACTGACATACGGACTATCTCAAATTCACTAATTGTAGGCAGACAGAAGTGCGTTAATCATCGATTGGTTTCTTCAGTGGCTCGCCCCCTATGTTTAAGTTGCAGTATACTGTTTTTACCTCAAGAAGTTCTTCACAGCTTAATGTGAGAATTTACCGCTGGTATGCTCTTCAAGCTTTTTGAAAAAAAAAAACAATTTTTACATTCTGTATTGCGCTCTCGTAGATTGTTGTCAAGACGCACGATGTTGCCCCAAACAAATAGTACGTCAGTTTTGTTTCTGTACGAGACCCTCAGAAAAAAGTATGTGCTACAAGGAGAAGCATACAATAGGACAAGTTTTTGTTGTCATTTTGCTGTTGTTTGTTAACAATAATGATGAGGCATGAGGCCAACGATTACCTCAAGTTTGTCGCTAGAGTTGAAAAGCATCCCCACTAGCCAATGTTCTAATTCGTTTATTACCTTTAGTCAGCTTTTTAAGTGAATCGTGCGGAATTGAGGAGATCACATAAAACGTATAGCATCTCCACAATAAGTAAAAAAATAAAAGGAACGGAAAATGTCAAAAATTCCAGTAAACTTTAAAGTGGTTTTGGTCTCTGTAGATATTTTCTTTTGACGCATACAAATGCTCCCTTTAATTTTTGAAATACGTTCATAAAGTCTTTTCATATATAGATGGTAAGGTAAACGTTGTGGTTATGATGGCAAATTCATAGTATTATGGGACAATGAAAGTTTGTTATTCCGACCTACATTCATGCATGTAGTAAATGATGAAATTCTGGAATGTGTATAGTGAAAATGCAGCTTTACCTTGGAAGAAGCCACGCATCACCCAATGAGTGCCATAATTCTGTCTCCTTTGATGTCAAACAGTTGTTGAGTAGTTCTATCGCACCACGGCTAAGTAATGGTGCCACAACACGGGAAGCCAATCCAGCGGCGTGTGCGTCTCGGGAAGCATCAACAATCAAAGCAAGCGGCGTAAATAAAAAGTGGACCAATTCTGGAGCGTTGGGGTCATGAATATGTGTCTTGAGCCGGGCCTGTAAAACAAATTAACATTTCAACTAAGTTATACAAAAAATATTAATTTATTATACAAAGTAACAAATAATAATAATACGTACAGTGGAAATTTTATGTTGAATTCGATTCAAGAATTAAAGCAAAATATATACATCGGTAAGATAAAAATGCAGAGTAGTTGATAATCAAAAATTCACATAATATTTTTCTGTATTCCCTGAACTAAATGGTTAATTTCGCTAACATTCACGAATTTGGTTATAATCAACAATACATCTTGCAGAGGATGGAAACATTTGATTATGTACTCCCCCAACTTAAAAAATCCGGATTGAAACGGATACGCTTGTATCGGTTATTTTGCAGCAACAACCAGACCCTTGCTTGCTTACAATAGTCGATATACATACAAACTTTCTCCCGAAGTCTCTTGGTATAAATTGAGACGTGTTATTAATGGAGAGACGCCAAAATGTAGCCAAATACGGTGTATGTACATATCAGAATAAAACTGCTGAGGTGAATGGGTCGTAGTTATGCATACTATTTACATTTATTAGGCATAACAAGACTTAATTCACACATTAAAAATGACGCTCGTGAGACCAGTATATGGGCGAGGGAGTGAGACTCTCTTGTGTATAAGTTTACAGTTTCACTCGTGCGATCCTGTTGTACGACTGGGAGCATATGCGTGTTCCTAAATTACTCTCTCCTGCAGATACAAATTATGGGAATTTGCTCATCTGCTGCTTTTGTGATGGGTTTTGCCTGACATTGTCCAATTTTACTGTTCTGTGGTGTAAAAGTTAACAATATTTGGATTTTATACAAAAGCTGATATAAATATTAAAGAAGATTATGGAGCGTTGAGAAAATAAAAGCTATTTCAAGTTCACCTCCGGACAGCTTGACTGAGCATGATCGTAAGGAATATACACCTTCAAACATTAAATTCATTCATGGCATCAAACATGGCACTCCTACATATTACATGTAACATACTAGTAACTGATACTTATTACGAACAGTTTTCCAAAACATTTGGAAAACATATGAAAATCAGCGAAAAGATACTCAATTCCTTCCGTGGACTTAAAATTGGTCAAAAGTTATTATGTGCCAGAGAATCTCGATTCTAGTTCACTGTATTCTGGATATGAATACACATTTGACCATCATGCATTTTTAATAAACCGAGAGAAGATATTTTATATTTATGCTAGCTTGCAAAAAAGTATGAAATGACGCTCTGCCAGTCTTGTGATTTTGAATCTGAAATTCCAGAAGTATTTTATATGGGGTAGTTTAAGATTAAAATAGGAACTCATGATTTACAATATTCAAAATATTACACATTGATTGGTACGTATGCACTTATTGGATGTTTTATTTATTAAACTTGATTTCGAACGTAATTATGTTTGACGATCGACTTTTTTCGAACATAATAAAAATACACAATGTCCCACTTTGTGTGTTGTAGTTGCTAGGGGCAAATCTATCCGAGTCTATCGGTCGAAATACTTTCTCCGTTTGAAAAATACACATGTATATGAATGATTTACTTGCATCTAAACGTAGAGAAAGAATCATGATCAATCGCCATCCTTGTCTCGTTCAGCTTTTACATATGTATCTAATATCTTAGTTAATTCTTAATATTTTACCTTAAAATTGTCTAACCACACATCTGACAACTTCAAAACTTGCTATACAGACAGCCCAAAGACTTGCGAAATACTACTTTAATAAACCCAGTCTTTTAAACTATCTAGCGCTAAGAGAATAAATGGAGCATCTCGGTTTTCTATCCAAGTTTTCTCAACTGCTTTTACTTTTCCCAAGTTCAGTGCTATTTTCTATGCTGCAGAGTAAAAGCATTGTGTAATGAATGTACATACATATATATACCGGTCCACTGTTACTACAAACTATTTATTGTAGCCATACTATGTGTGTGTTGCATAGGAACTAACGCATTATATTGTTTTTGTGGGAGAACGTGCAGGAAAGTAAACATCTATGCACTTTATTATTTGCACAGCTTGATTATTGAAGAATGAGGAGGTGTCTTATGCAGCATGTGGTGAAATTTGATAACAGTAGGCTTTTGCATAACACGACGGTCCTATTGTAGGAATCCCAAGCCCGTTTTATCTCTAATTCTTTTTTATCTCTTGGTTCAAGAAGTTTTTTTACACTCAAACCAGCCGTGATAATGTGCTAAGGTACACTTTATCACAAAAATAAAACAATAAGGTGTACAGTGCATAGTAGAAATCCATAAAATATATGATACTACTTAAACCTACTGCAACCATATCAAGAACCTAACTTTATGGGGCATGTTTGTCATAAATCCTTAAAAATCCACCTTTTTCCTTCGGTTGTAATAATAACAACAGATGACGATCATGGTCAACATTCACTTTTCACAATATATCGTAAATCGTAAGTGTAAAAATTCTCTAACGTTTTTACAGATGGAACAAGCCAGACACAAACTCCTCGAATATATGACAGGATTTGCAGCACAAGTCGCTTAAGCAATGCTTAGAAAATACCCGGAAAATGTCCATAATTTCTTCGTCGCTAGAATGGAAATCTCATTGGTCCTCCTTTTTGAAATTTTTAATGAGCCTCATGGGTCAGACTTTGTTTGTATTAGAAAGTTGAGCAGTTTTCTGAATCTTACTGACTGATTGATAGGACCGTTTCCGTTTTATGCTACTTGGGTTTATGGATTTTCTCCTAAGAGAAAAGCCCCCGGGGTTGAGAACCATTAACTAAATATTTCCAGCTGCAATGCTCTCCAGTGAAGTTGTGAAACCATATTCAAATGTTTGTGTACGAAAATTAAAATTATTCTCTTATCCACTGGGAAAGGTAAAATACTTTTTATAGTATTCATAAAATTGTTCAATATTCAATGTATTTTATGCGTAGTACTTATGCTAGTTTAAAATTTATCACTGACAGTGAAATAGGGACATATTTTTTTTATGCATACAGCATGCGTTCAAGAGTACTAGGAGTTCAAACGTATTACGTAAGCAAAAACTATATTCCAGAAAAAAACTCCCAGGGCTTCACGGAGGTTTGAATTCAACCCAATATCATTCATATCGTTTAAATTTCGGAAGAATGGATTTCTACCATATAGTATGTTAGTATTACATAATGAAGGCCACCATATAAGTAGCGGTTGCTAGAAGCTATTTGAGATCTCATCAGCATAAAGGTGCCTAGTGTAATGACCGTTACACCATATTTCCAACGAAGTCCTATGCTGAAGTCATGTTAGGAAGGATGACGTAATACTCATAAACTAGGCACTTTTATGCTGCAAAGCTCACAATGACTTTGTTTAGATTGTAATTGCTGAAAATAATTCCTTTGAGTTTTACTAGGAACTAATTATAGAGACATATTCAGTTTTTCGTACAGCTAAAATCACGATAGTTTAATGTTGTTTACAATTCAAACACAATCAGAACTTCAATTAATTCATTAACAAAAATCTAAGCATCATTAACAAATATAAGTCATAAGTTGAACACATTAGAATGTATCTTACCAGCAAGTTGAATGAAAGCTTAAATTTCTGGAGAATATCAATGAATTCTCTTTCATGCGGGGGTCTGGCCCGCATCGACAACAATCCTTCTCCATGGTCTTTCTTCTTGCTCTTTTTAGATCTGTAAAAATAAAACAAGAAATTGAAATATTTGCCACTTTAAATGGGCTCGGGACGTTAGAGATTCTCATTTCCAGCTGAATACGAAATGTCTAAATTCTTGACTGTCAAGTGTCAATTATTTTCCTCAAATTTCTGGCGATGGGACATTATTAGTAAATTAGGAAACAACCCGATAGGCTTTGTTCCATGGTATAGATTTTACGTTGACGTTATTTGTGTCTAGGGCAAGTAATACGAATTAACTTTGATTCTGCACTGCCACAATAACTAGGCTAAATCACCCTCATCCTTCCAATTAAAATATAGCTCGTAACATGACAGTCTAATTCTTCAGGTGATTCCAAAGAGATTTTCTGAGAACAGGCGATAATCAACTCAGTATCATAAACTGATAATCAGTTAGAACGCAAACAAGAGGAGACACACACTCCACATGAAAGAACTGTATCGGCTTACCTCCGGTGAAAGTTGTGAAATGAGTACACACAGATCATGTTAATACATAGAGGGCTTGCTCGCATCATGAGCATAAAATCAATGTATTTATGGCTTTTATATCCAATTACGTACACTATTTTCGAATTGGGTAAAGCATATCTCCAAACCAAATAGCATCCTCAGTAACGTTCGTCATAATTTTTTATTAACTGTAAAATTATTAGAGGGCAGACATAGCTAGAGACTGTGCTCGAGACCTAACGATACGATAAAGGTTAGTTTTTACAATGAGATATAGTAATAAGATATCACTGATCCGGCCAGGATCATTATCATGCGTGGAGGCGAGAAAGAGATCGTAATAATAATAATTAGTAGTGTTTCGTCTAACGATCCCAGTAGATTCATTCCCAGTTCCACGTATAAGAACCAAAGGAACTGAGGTAAATAAATGTGAACAAGAGGTATTTCAAGATCACATTGAAAGCTCATAGTATGGTAAGAATGGCGCCACAGCCATACGGATTAGTTTACTTTTACCCAAGAGTGTAATATTGGAAAGAGAAAACTTTTTGTGTATTAGTGCGATGAATGACCCAAAACACACGTAAGGTGTGCATGAGAAAAATTGTTTGTCGAACCTATCGTTTCCCAAGAAATACTGATACGAGAGAAGAAAGAACTAACAAAGAGAATAAAAAACGTATATCTCCGGAAAAATCAGATTGAAATCAAATGTTGATCTATGGGATTCCGAATGTAGTTAGAATACCCGTCAGCCTTGCATTTTACGCTGAGAATATATACATATCTTGATGTAATCTTGGAGAAAGTGTTAAAAAAAACCCAAATCACCTTTAAGCCCAACCCAGTCTAGTCTTTGAGTCAGTGACAAAGCCCAGTTTTCCCATTTCTCCAAAATAACAAGAGTACTTCAAGACACTCATCCTCTCATCATGTAAGCCTTGAAATTCAATTCCTTCAAGATCATTGAAAATGTGTCAAAAAAGGGAACTACGAGGAAAGTGAATTAACAGAAGAAAATTTGAAATAAGAAAAATGGCTAACCATGTTTAAAACTTCCTTGCACTCACACAGAAGTGGTCTGCGAGTCTTCAACAATAGACGAAACTCTTTCTACTTATTATTAGCAATAAACGTGCACCGCCGCTTTGGATCAACTTAAAAGGCTAGAAAAAACTCTTTCGTTGGTTACAAAAAAATAAATTAACATACAATCAATCTTTTAGGATTTATCTTGGGAAGTTTCATTAACTTCGGTTTGTGATGCTGCTATCCTATTCTTGGAGTGCTCCATCCTCAAAATGTTACCCTTTACGATATAACCCATGCGTAAAACTAAACCTGAAAATATGTGAAGCGCCAGATAAATTAGATTCAAGCTGTCACAGTATGTGGTACAATGCCAACAGATTTTTTTGGAATCTGAATACACTTTTCAGTTCTCCATTACCAACATTTAATAAAAAAAATCGCCACATGAAAGACCATATTGTTCACCATAGGTGATTGTCCACTGAACACAATGATCATATTACAACGATGTATCAAACATTATTTATATAAAATGTAAAAAACCCCGAGTGAAAACAGATTTGCATCATTGTTCCAGTTCCCAGCTGAAATCCTATTTTGAACGACTTTTGCCAGAAAAGCTACAGGAAAAATGCATTCTCTATTTCATATAATATACTTGGCTCTAGGCGGTTAGCGCATCTGGATAAAAGCGCATTTGAAAATAAAGCGCATTGTACCAAAAGCGCATTGGTCAAAAAGCGCATTTGGACAAATGCGCATTGGTCATAAAGCGCATTTGGACGAATGCGCAATGGTCATAAAGCGCATTTGCAAAAAGCGCAACATGAAATAATCGCATCTGACAAAAAACGCATCGTTTGAAACCATAAGCAGCAAATCAGTTACCAAATAAACCGCAAATCGAATATAGAAAGTAGCGGAAGCAGAAGCATTGAGCAAAAACCTCAGCTTACATAACGTTTTCGTCTTAGTTTTGTTTTGGAGAAACAAAGTGTGACAGACGGTCGGACGGACAGATTGAGATCCGCATAAAGTAGCTTCCGCTACTTAATAATTGGGTCAGTTACTCCGTTTAATTAGTATTTATTATGAACTTCTTCCGGTTCATGTTCATGTCTTGGACATAATACGACCAGCTTCCCCATAATTCCCAATTTTGTCACAGTCCCGAGTATAGTTGTTTAATGCACAGTAATGAAAATATCATTCAAATATCAATGCAAGCAAAGACGTAGAATAAATAGTATATGTGTATAAAATTATTGTGATTTGGCTTGTTAGTTATGTTTTCAAACTGTGCGTTTTTTGTCAGATGCGATTATTTCATGTTGCGCTTTTTGCAAATGCGCTTTATGACCAATGCGCTTCTGTCCAAATGCGCTTTATGACCAATGCGCTTCTGTCCAAATGCGCTTTTTGGCCAATGCGCTTTTGGTTCAATGCGCTTTATTTTCAAATGCGCTTTTATCCAGATGCGCTAACCGCCGCTCACCATATACTTGATGCCCTTAAACCTATATCTACTCTTATTACTTGACTTCAGACTGTCCAATTTCCTTACAAAGTAAGCAAGCTTCGTCGTTTCAATATGAGCTCATGC